>WSFP011408085.1:0-25118 GCA_009831015.1 Picea engelmannii
TCTTGTTTGAAATAATTCACCATTTCATACAACTGATTACTATTAAAACATGGGAATTTCAATGTAATTGGGAATGTGAGGGGTTGTGTAATGTATGGAAAGTGAAACAAATGTCAAGGAGATTAATGTCACATTTTTAAAACAATAAAAACTCCATCATCAACTATGTTCCAAAATCCAAAAGCTTTCCCATAATCATCTCATGAATTCCATGTAAAACCTCTTTTCATTATGTCTAACATATCCATTGTCATTGTCCAAGAAACCTTTCAAATGTTTATGTATTAGGGGGAGGAAATATGGATTAAATGAAAATGAAATTTAATAAATGAGAATAATCCAAGATTCAAAAATTAAAGCTGTATTGAAAGCACATGAATAATACAACCAAAAAATATATCCCATATTCGGCACTATGGTATTGTTGAAATATTGTAATTGTGAAGAATATTGTAATTATAATTGAGTTATTATTATACATATCATATCCCCTTTTGTGGATTGATCATATCGGGTATTTTATAAGACCAAATCCCCTCTTGTGGATTGGTCAAACCATATTCATGTGGTGGTATTTGGGAAGTTGGTCCCTAGGGTTTATTAAATTGGTTTTAACCACTATTGGAAGAAGTCGACAGTGATTGGTGAGGAGACATAACCCTAGCGCCCCCTCTATTACACATTATTTTTGTCACCCTTATGACTGTTAATGATGTAAAACTATTTGTTATCTTCCGAAGGATTAGTGGCTTGAATTCTTGAAGAAAGAAGGGAGAATAACTTTACTTGAGAGATGAAATCATATTTTCCTTTGTAAAAACCCTAATAAGGAGGATCATCACACCCTATCCAATTCGAGGGGTGCGATGATCCCAGATCGTCGCATGTTTTTCTATACCTATATTGTGATGTCATCACACTCTGTTCAGTTCTAGGGGTCCGATGATTTTTGTACGTGGGAAAAACGAGCATCTTCTCGATGCTTCTAGAAGGAGAAGATTCTATGGTTAGGTGGCCTCTGATTGGTTTGGATCTTACTCACTTTTCTGATTTATTGGGATCATACTAACCTCCTCACATTATCCTATTCAACTTATAAAAAGAGAGGATCTCTCATGGAGAAATTTAGCTTGGGAAATTTGGCTTGATTGGGTTTGAGTAATTTTTGTAGCTTGGAGTTTTTGGGCCTATGTTGGCTTGGAGATTTTCTTTGTCAAGATAGATTGTGAGTAGCCATTAGATCTACAGTCTTAGAATCCGTGGATTAGAAGTGTGTGGGAAATGAGGGACGGTTGGAAGGGACCTTACGACATCAAGTCTTTGGCTGTAATCTCTTTTCCTATTATTTAATACAAATGCACTTTTCTTTCCTATATGAATATTATTTGTCCATATTGTATGATTCCTTGATCACATACATAGTTTCATATCAAGTAGACTCGATTATTCTTGTCTTCGTTGGATTGCATTCCTTTGAAAATATTTCTCCATAAGACCTATGATGGAGCTTGGATTGCATTGGCGAAGTCAGATCTTCGATATTTAAAAGGTATGTTCTAGATCCATTTCTCATTTGATAATTGAAATCTAATTAAAGAGTAGTGTACTATCTTGTTTTGTTCTAGTTTCATAGTGAAGCTAGGGGGATTGATTTGTGTCCGCACTTAACAATTTGCCCAATAACAAAATTGGCGACCATACTGGGGAACATATTGTTTTCCTAGTTTGTCTTGATTTCTTTCTTTGATTTCCTAGGTTCTATTTTCTGAGTCACTAGGAGATCCAACTTGACTCGCTGACTATTAAACTTCACTTAAAAAACTTTTTTTCTTTTTCTTTTTTCCATTTTTCTTTGATTGTCACACCCTACTTTGAGAGACAGTGAGACAATCTAGTATTGACGCACCCTCCCTTCTTGAAACAGTGCGACATCATCGCACTGTATTTTTTCTCTAGTCTGTGATGATCAAGGATTGTTGCGTTGTGTTAATCTATAGCCTGTGACGATTGTGAAAAAAAAAATGATTTTTGATGGTTTTTCTTGCCCAGATATTAGATATGGTTTTGGGGTGATTTGTTGGGTCTAATTATAGTCTACTTGATAGCTTTGAATATTCTTTTAGCTATATTTGAAAAAAAAAATTGTAATTTCTTGCTTTGCATTAGATTGGGGGCATCTTTGCATTTGAAGTAGCGAAATTGCATGGTTTTTGTCTTTTTTAATCTTGAATTCTTGAATGATTGGGGGGGGCAAGAATCGTGTATTGGTGTACAATCTCTTTGGCTCATTTATTGAAGATATTGATATTGATGAGGTTAATTAAATTTTGGGACATTGTGCATCTCGAAATGATAAACGTTTTCTCCTTCTCGTAGTATAGCTTTCATCTAAGTGAAATATTTGCATTCTCATTTCTTTTCATTGTTTAGAGTCGGTCAAAACACCATTTATTCCACGCCATTTTCCTCTTGAGTAAACAACAACCTTAAAATAAAGCGCTTATAAAAATTGATTAGACATTTTTATATTTTCTGGTAGAAAACCTACATTAGATTAGTTGTAGAGCTTTGGAATAGGTGTGAAAGTTAACTTTCCAAAGCTGCAAATAAACATAGTATCTTGTGATAGGGAGAGTTAAATCCACTTGGTACATTTTGCCCTGGGAAGCCCTTTTAACACAAGGGTCAAACCTCAGGTCGCATTAAGACTGCAAGAATTACTCACCCTACTTTTTTGGTCTTGGTGTAGAGATTGCGCGTATTATTGGAGGTCACTTGAAGGTATACCCACAATTATGAGTGGAAGCCTTTTGAGTTGATTTTGGGCTAGATAACTTGCCTTTGTGCATGGATCGGACTGTTGACTATTTTCCCTAGGCATTATTGTAGTAATTGGTAACTTTAGTGGCCTATCTCTTTAGGGTCTTTACATGAGGTGAATGTGGAGGGGCATGTCTTCACGGTACCTAGAAGCGACGTTGGCCAACTCACTTGGGCTCCTTGGAGGCTATACCCACGATTATGTGTGGGAGCTTGCACCAAGGTGTAAGTCCATTAAGAAGGTCATCAATGTAACTTTTCCACCCACTCTATCTCATCCCCTTCTTACATTGTTCCCGCGATGTTGGATTTCATCACCAACTAGTGTGTTCATTGTAAGAAGGTTTTGTTTGCTTGTTTTCTTCCTAGATTTTTAGCGTGTGTTGTTTGTTTTCCCTAGAATACTCTAGGTTGGATCTTTATTTCATGGCATCAGTTCCCAGAATGACCAATGAGAGAACCCCTTTTCCAGGGGAACCCATTTTTTCTCTTCTTGCAGAAACATTTCTCCTCCTCACATTGCTACTTTGAGCCTTCCAGGTCTCACAATTGGATTACCAATATGGTTGTTTTCCATGCAGGTAATCCTGAATGTAGAAAGTGCTTTGGTTTTAAGAACTTCCCCCCAAGAACATCAACCTCATGTTGATCCTTCACCTTCTTCACCAATAAGATCTTCTTCGCCTTCTTCACTTCTAGGGTCTTCTTTTGTTTCATCTTCTTTGCTGAGTGAATTTTCTGAGGCTAGTAACCTAGTGAATACAAAGAAGACGAAAAGGAAGAATAAGAAGAATAAAAATAAGCAAGGTTACAAAATTCCAACCACTGTCGAACATGTTGGAAAGAAACCAATTATTGTTAATCGTGCTAGGAGTGTTGATGATTCCAATATCACCCAAACAATCCATAAGCCCAAGTACCCTTGTAGGCTTTGTAAGGTTGGTCATCTTATTAAGGATTTCCCTGGTCTATCCAAGGTTATAGAATCATGGTCTACAAACCCCCACCAACCCATGTTGCCAACCTCTGAACAACATGTTGATGACCTCTCATAAACTAGTCAGGATACCATTGGGAAGAAGAAAAGTAGAGTCAAGTTCCTGTGTATGTTATCTAGAGGGAGTCATCAAACTAAGATTTTCCCTCGTATGGGAGAAGCCTCGAAATTAATGGAATACTTGACCATTTCCTAGCCTCAAATTCCATCTTATTATCACAACCTTACTCTAGACCCACCTGTAGTTGATGGAATGATCAATCTGATCCCTCCGTTGGTTAGTTTGGTTGATCATGTATTCAATCTGGTCACATCCTTAGCTAAACCAATTGATAAAGTGGTTGATATGATCCCATCCTTGGTCAATCCCACTCTCCTACCAGAGAGTGAAACCCAAGAAGTCAATCTATTTCCATCTGTCGACCCCATTCTCCCCTCAGAGAATGCAACCCAAGTGGTCGATTTGATCTCATCATCAGTCAATCCTAATCTCCTGCTCAAGAGTAAACCTAATACTTCCCACATTTTTCTCATTGATACAGACTTTATCGTTCTGGGGGGAATTCCTCCTTCTCCTGTGGAACACCCTCCAAGTAATGAGGCCATCCGTTTTTATTGGGGTGCACTAACTAGACCTCGTCTTCCCTCTCACATTCCTTTCCAGATTATAGTATAGGTTTGTGGTTGGGACATTCCTCAAACATTGATAGATGAAGGTGCATTCATTAGTATTTTTTCCTCTATTGCTTGGCAAGATTTGGGTTGTCCTCAGCTTGCGACGGTTATGCAGAATCTGTTAGCTTTTAACAGAAGAACTAGTCAACCTTTAGGGACCCTTCCTCAGTTTCCTGTAACTTTGGGAGGGAAAAATGTCTTTATTGACGTCATCATAGTCTAAGACCCCTTGGATTTCACTCTACTCCTTGGGTGATATTATGTCTATGCCATGAAATTTATTGTGTCCACTCTTTTTTGTGTGATATATTTCCCTCATCATGGACAAATTGTGACTATTGATCAACTTTCGTTCATTGGCCCTGACTTGACCATCAACTCAATGAACTCCCTAAACGGTTATTATATGCAAGCGATATCACCCCCACCACAAGTAAATTTTATGGCATTGTCTCCCATGCCTTCAACTACTGTTGCAGATGAGCCTCTCACTGTACGCTCAAACTCTTATGACTTAGATTTGGTAGTTGACATGGTGATATCTTCGATAGGGATATTGGATCCTGATCTCCTTACCCTCATTGCAACCCTCGACATGGTGTCTTTCCAGAGTGTGGTTCTTCCATCAAGGGAAGATCTCTTGGAATCCATGACTGAGTTTTGTTCCTTGACATGGTGTCCTTCCAGAGCATTGTCCTCTTCGAAGCCATGATCAAGAAGAGAAGTTGAGCATGGTTTTCTGATTTCAAGCTCATTAAAAAATGAAACTAGCTTTGAGCATCGTTTTTTGATTTCAAGCTCATTAAAAAATGAAACCAACTTTGAGAATGGTTTTCTTATTTCATGCTCGTTAAAAAATGAAACCATCTTTGAGCATGGTTTTATGATTTCAAGCTCGTTAAAAAATGAAACCAGTTGTGAGGATAGTTTTCGCATTTCTATAGCAACCTCGTTAAAAAATGAAATAGAGATTACAAGCATAGTTCTTTTACTGTGTCGAGCTCGTTAAAAAATGAAACCAGTTGTGAGGATAGTTTTCGCATTTCTGTATCAACCTCGTTAAAAAATGAAACAGAGCTTACAAGCATAGTTCTTTTACTGTGTCGAGCTCTTTAAAAAATGAAACAGAGGTCTGGGGATTGAACCTAGATTCTCGAGCATAGTTCTTATTCCTATGTCAAGTTCATTAAAAAATAAAATAGATTCTTCCCCCTCTCTATTTGAGTCAAGTTCGACATCTATTGTTTGAAGCCTCTTTTCATCCACCTTTGCAGTTGAACGAAATGAAGCTTAGGGGGAAATGCCTCTAGCCCCTGGAATTCATGCTGAAGTTGAGCCGCTAGCTTCTTAAGCTAGGGGCTAGGTACCAACCATGAATTGGGAAGTCACAAGCATAGTTTTTACTTTGGTTCACGATTATGTAAAAATGAAACCACCTACCTCAAGCATAGTTTCCTCTGGTTCAAGATTGTGTAAAAATGAAACCATGTCCAAGCATAGTTTTGGCTAGTTCTAAGCTTGTGTAAAAATAAAATCTATCCAAAGCATAGTTTTGTTTTGTTTTAAGCTTGTGTAAAAATGAAAACAATCCCAAGCGTAGCCTTTGTTCTTTCTCGTGCTCGTAAATACATGAGAATGTAACTGAGTAAAATTTTATCAATTTTTCAAACTCGTAAAGGTTATACGAAAAAGGAACCCCCTGGAGTTCCCTTTAAGCTCTTTTCAAACTCTCTAAACATGAAAATATGGATGAGCGATCTTGTTCTTTTTACGCTCATTAAAGCATTTGAAGAAAATGTCTATTGAGCAATATTTTATATATTTTTCGGTCTCATCAAACTACTTTACGAAAAATAACATTTTGGATTTTTCTTTAAGTGTTTTTCAGACTCTCTAAACATGAAAAACCCATGAGTTTTCTTTCTTTGAACTCGTAAAACAAACATCAAAAGACCCATATGGAACTAAACCACTCCTTCCTAGGGTTTGTTAAACATAATATGAGGGACTCATCCGAAGGATGAGCTTACAATTCAAGCATATGTCATCCTCCTCAAGCTTGTGTAAAAATAAAGAGGTACTTGCCAGAGATGGTGGGGGAAAAAATGGGAAAAAATGGGAAAGAAATGTATCTAAATCTATATTCCATGGAAGAGTCTCTTTTGACCATGTCACCCTTTCACTCACTTTGTGTCTAGGTTGGAAAATCCACTTGTCTCTTCATCATACTCCTTTATAAGATTACAAATTGGTCTGTGATCCATGTTGTTGAGTCATTGTTTCTAAGACAGTTGTCACGCTATTAAAATGTTCAAAGAGAAATTCAACCCAGAAATCCTTCTATTGCGTCGACCATTTCTACAGTCTTTAAGCCTTCTATTGCATTGGCCATCCCTGAGTCAGTCCTAAATCACTTGTTACTCTGATCTACTTCAAATCTTGTTACTCATTTCATGTCATTGATGGGGGATACATTAAGGCCCTCCTGTGACGAGTCTTTTCCTGTCGACTTCATCTTATTATCCAGGAATTATAATTAGAAACTAATTGGTACCTTGGAACCTACATGCCTCAATGGTAGGTTTCCTTGCTTTCGACAATTGGTTTTCATTATTGACCCATGATCGGGAGATTTCGTCGAGTGTTTGACTTCAACTCATTAATTCACACCCCTTGTATTGTACTGGTGTACCTTGGGATTCATTTACATTAATGGTGATTTCCCTTGCACTTTTTAACGGTATACACTAATGACCAGTAATCAAGTGGTTTCTACCATGTTCGACTTCAACACATGTATTTGCATGGTTAGATTCATACTATAGAGTGGTGGAGATGAAGACCCTAGATATTTTTTGACAAATTCAGGTTGCATTGGAGTCTATTCAGATTGTATTGGTGCATAGATACATAATGTATGTCTCGTGGCTATGTTCAAATTTGAGTCTTTAACACATAGATCCACAGTGTAGTTTTGGTGGCTATGTTCATATTTGAGTCATATTGGCATGGATCCACAACGTATGTTTGGTGGCCATGACATGTTTTACTTGACATGGATCTTCACATGTCAAAATTTATGCTTTGAGTAATTTGTATTCTGATTATGGGAATGCCTACCTCAGTGATGATATATTATTATACTGTATTTCCTTGTTTGTTGGCAGGTTTCTGACTGACCTGTTCCTTGTTCCCTACACACACTCGATAAAATATTTCAGCTATCACTATGTTATAACTTCATACTTTGGGGGGTTCTCTGTTACACATTATTTTCATCACCCTTATCAATTTTAATGATGTAAACCTATATATTGTCTTCAAAAGGATCAATGTCTTGAATTCCCGACGAAAGAAGGGAGAAGAAATTTACCTGAGAGATGAAATCATATTTTCCTTTGTAAAAACCCTAATAAGGAGGATCATCACACCTTGTCCAGTTCGGGGGATGCGATGATCCTAGATCGTCGCATGATGTATTATACTTGGCCTATGACGTTGTCACACTCTGTTCAATTCTAGTGGTGCGAAAATTTTTGTACGTGGGAAAATGATCATCTTCTCTATGCTTCTAGAAGGAGAAGCTTCGATGGTGAGGTGGCCTCTGATTGGTTTGGATATTACTTGATTTTATGATTTAGTGGGATCATCTTAGCCTCCTCACCTTATCCTCTTCATCTTATAAAAGGAGAGGAGCTCTCATGGAGAAAGTTAGCTTGGAAAATTTAGTTTGATTGGGTTTGAGTAATTTTTGTAGCTTGGAGTTTTTGTGCCTATCTTAGCTTGGAGCCTTTCTTTTTCAAGATAGATTGTGAGTAGCTATAAGATCTACAGTCTCAGAATCCATGGATTAGAAGTGTGTGGGAAACAAGGGACAGTTGGAAGGGAACTTACAACATCAAGGATTTGGTTGTAATCTCTTTTCCTATTATTTAATACAGATGCACTTTTATTTCCTATATGAATCTTATTTGTCCATATTGTATGATTCCTTGACCACATACATAGTTTCATATCAAGTAGGCTCTGTTATTCTTGTCTTCGTTGTCTTGTGTTCCTTTGCATATATTTCTCCATAAGCCTTACGACAGATCTTGGATTGCATTGGCGAAGTCGGATCTTCGATATTTAAAAGGTATGTTCTAGATCCATTTCTCATTTGATAATTGAAATATAAGGAAAGAGTAGTGCACTGTCTTTTTTTCTTTTCTAGTTTCATAGTGAAGCTAGGGGGATTGATTTGTGTCCACACTTGACAATTTTCCCGATAACACCCTCAACTAGTATAAATAAGTGAGGATGGAGCCTCATTCTTTCACTCACTCAGTCACTCAACAAGTGCACATATTTTGGAGGTAGTTGCAGTTACAAGAAGGAGAAGAGAGGTGCATGCTCAGTGTTGGATATTCTTTAGTGTTTTGGTCCTTAGTCTTGGTATTGTATTGTAAATCTATTATTGAGGAATTTTTGCTCAGGTTTTCCCCCCATGAGGGTTTCCCAGGATAAAATGTTGTGTACCTTGTGATCGTGTTTCTTTTAGTGATCCTACTTATGTTGTTATTCTCTAGTAAATTGAAAAGAAATTAATAAAATCTCTAAATTTAACATGGTTTCAGAGATGATTGAATAGAGCACCTTTCATTGGGTATCTAAAAACATCATTGTTATCATACAAGGAAATTAGGGATTTTTATTGGAGAATAATTTATGTGTAAAACCTATCTAGATAAGTGATCCCTAGTCTAGCACATCACTTGGTAGCTTGAGAAAAACATTTCAGTGGCCAGAGCCTCCTTAAAGTCAAACCCTAGTTTTGACTAGTACTAGAAACCAAGAAACCATAACCAGTACTAGAAGTACGAGTCTAGATTTGTGCAGGTCCAGTTTCAAGGGGTAAAATTTGGATTTTCTGAAAACAAACAACTCCAACCTACTCGCCTTAGCCCAGCACATCTCTTGGTAAGTTCAAAATCACTTTCTGAGCACTTTCATTTTCTGGTCATTTTCCTAGATCTAGGTCAAGATGTCTGCAAACACCAAGCTTTTTGACAAGTTAGAAGGTGTGGAAAAATTTTGTTCCTGGAAGTACAAGATTGCACTCATTCTTGAAGAGAATGACCTTGAAAAATTCATAAAATAAAATGTATTGTAAACCAAAGAAGATGCAACCAAAGAAAAGTACAAGAAAGATATGGTTAGGGCTAAAAGGATCATTGCAAACTCTATTAAATATCACGTTATCCCTCAAGTGTATTCTAGGAAAACTCCTAAAGAAACGTTTGATGCCCTAACCAGAATGTATGAAGTAAAGAAAATCAACATGAAGATGAACTTGAGGACCCAACTCAAGAATACAAAGATGCAGAAAGGAGAAACAATTCAAGACTATTTCTCTAGGGTTACTCATTTCAAATAATAGTTAGAAGAAATTATATACAACTTGGATTAAGATGAAATCATGATGAAAACCCTTAATGATCTCACAATACCTTGGGATTCCTTCATCACTATATATGCAAGAAAGGAGAAAATCCAATTTGACAGTCTTTGGGAAGAATGTGTTCAAGAAGAAGCAAGAGTAGCCAACCAAGAAGCAGTACTATTAAGGGATGAAGATCAAGCCCTAGATCCTCATGATAAAGGAGGAAAGAAAAGGTCTCATTTCCAAAAGGAGACCCACCCCCATAAGGAATCTCACTCCCCAAAGAGATTCACCCACTTCCATAAATAATCTCACCCTCCAAGGAGATTCCAGAAATATCATAAGGGTCAAAGAAGAGAAAAAGATGTCTCCTCTTATCAATGTTATCATTGTGATAATATGGGACATATTTCTAAGAATTTTCCCGCCAGAAGGGAAGAATATAAGAAGAGACATAACAAAAGACATCATTCCCATGCATTTGAAGATGATGAGCAACCCACGAAGATGACCAAAGAAGATATTGAATATTATGTTTCATTTTCTGCCCTCTCAGAATTTGTGACACTTGGAGAGGATACTTCGCTCATAGACAATGGTTCCTCTAATCATATGATAGGTCAGAGAGACATTCTCTCTAGCCTTATAGAAAGTAATTTTCCCAAGAAAGTTACACTCAAATATGATTACTAGTACTATATCAAAGGAGTGGGAGAATCCACCTACAAACTTGATTCAGGGACCCCGATGAGAATGAAGGATGTACTATGTGTACCGGGTTTGAAAAAGAACTTACTTTCTATCTCATCTTTAGATGAGAAAGTTTTTGTGATTGCATTCATAGATGGTGAATTTCTTATGTGGCCTAAAGGAAAAACCATACAAGATGAAATTTTCATTGGAATAGAAGAAGGTGGCTTGTATAAGTTAAAAGGTCACTCAGATTTAGCCTTAACTCACTCCACTGAGAGTCCTTGTGAACTTTTCCATAGAAGACTATCTCACATCAACTAAAAATCCTTACCATATGTAAGCAAGGTAGTTATAGGTCTATCAGAATTCAAGGTTGATCATGAAAGTGTGTGCAAGGGATGTGCATAAAGAAAGAACATAAAGAATCCTTTCCCAAAGAGAGACACTAAAGCGGAAGGAATCTTGGAGCTCATCCACTCAGATGTATGTGGACCAATGCCATCAACCTATCTTAGTGGGTATTTATACTATGTGTCATTTATTGATGATTATTCTCACAAGACTTGGGTTTATTTCTTGAAATCAAAAGATAAAGTATTTGGAAAATTCAAGGAATTCAAAGCCTTGATAGAAAATCTCTATGAAAGAAAAATCAACATACTCAGGTCAGATAATGGAGGAGAATACACCTAAAAATAATTTGTAATATTTTGCAGAGATGCAAGGATTAAGAGGGAGTTCACCACTCCCTATAATCCTCAACAAAATGGTGTAGAAGAAATAAAGAATAGAACAATAATGGAAGCAGTGAAAACTATGATAGTAAGAAGACTTGAGCCATGGGTTGTTGAATATGTCATGAACAATCATGATTGTTTCAATTTCTTGGCACAATCTAGATTGTTGTGTTGATTCCTTTGGAGGGAGAATGGGGAGACTTTATCGAAGACAAGGGAGACCTATTTCCATCATAGACTTGCTAGAGTTTTACGACCTTTGTTGGAATCACAGAGTTTTTAAGAGTGCCCTAATGGGGGCATATGTGGATGAGGACTTGGGGAAACCTACTTGGCCGATTTCAAGAAGTGGAATTAGGTATATTTGGTTACAGAGTTGGGGACAAGTTGGATTGATGTCTAACTCTTTTATGAAGTGCATTAAAGGGATCATTGTGATGAAGAAGACAATGAGATGTGTGTTTCATTTGAGAGGAGTTTAGATGAGGTTCTTTGGAGCATGGTTGCCTTAGCCATATTTTTTTTGAGTCATTGTGTGATGACTTGAGTGTTGCAATAGGAATCCAAAGAAGGAAATAACTTGGGGTAGAAACAAGTTGGTTTGTTCCAAAATACAAACGGGAGTTGTGTGATTCGTTTACCTTGGAGCACTTTGGACAATATGTTGGAAAACCAATGGAGGCATTTTTTTACTTATATAGATCATAAAATCCTATAGACAGGTTGAAATGAAACACGAACGAAGAATTAGTGTGGAGGTGGTTGTTGGATGTGCGAGACTTGTGGACTTGGGACATTTCATATGCAGGTGATGAAGAAGATGGGAGATTTACTAATCAATCTAGTCTCACACTTGAATTGGGTAGACTCATCAGTGAACCATGGTGCCATGGAAGGAATCATTGAAATAGCGATGGGACAGACCTGGGGATCCTACAATTTGTGGGATGAGTGAAAATTTGGTTGGTCACATAGGTGGTAGAAATGTGGTGATTTCCTTGAATTTTCAAATATATTGGATGTGACATAAGATGGTTTCAAAAATGGCAAGAAGTGGAAGTATCTTTTGTAGTTATAGTAGTTGATGAAGTTAGGAAGTTAGAAGGAAGACATCGTTTTGGAGTGATTTCGCGGCATGGCAAGGCAAGGGAGTTTTCCCTGGCAATTTATTTTATGGATGGGTAAAGTTTTGTATGGAGGAGATCAATTTGACATGGAGGTGTACCATCATGCAGGTGAAGGTGGTTGGTGTTGTTCCATAGTCTGTACTTAAGTCTTAGAAGTATAGTGTCTAGGCATCTGAAAGTGAGTAAAGGGTAGAGAAGGAAGAAACGTCAACCTTTGGTAAGGGAAACTAGGGATGATTTTTGCGTTGGGGTTGTCTAGCTTCCAACTATTCCTAGATGTTTATATCCCATTCAATCGTTGCCCATGAACGTTCGAGTTCGACCAGGGTGGTGGATTTTTTAAGAATAGTATAAAAAAGGTTTAAGGCAATATGTGTTTGGTCTGACAGCCCGGGTTCAATATTAGGCTATCTCGTTACAGGGAAAGACATGGAGGAACAAAAAGATAATAAAATCTCAGGGGGAATTTAACTGTTGTCTCAATTCAGTCATATAAAGGAGAGTTTACGGTTTCAAGAGTGAAAAAAGGGGTGCAAACCAAAGGCCCTTTCCCGTAACCGAGTTATACTTTGATAGAAATGTATGGGATGGAAGAAAACATTAAGTTGTCTATCGAGTAAGGCTCCTATCAAGGGAGAATATCACGTATAAAAAAAAGAAGAAAAATGTAAATAAATAACCCGATGAAGCATAAGATATATATAGAATTCTTAAAGTGTTGACTGGTATTATACCTGCTGATAGATGGTACAGAGGAAAAATAGTAAACAATATAGAAAACCAAAATTCATGCACTATAGTAGAGGTTGTACTAAATTATAGTGAAGCATTCATCAGATACAAATATGAAATGAAATGAAATATGAGATACAAGGAAACAAACTCATAACACAGTCGTGACGGAATTAAGAATCTTCAGATTTGCCTTATATTAACTCTCAAAATAGAAAACCTCTATTACAATCGACACAAAAAGGTCCAGCCCTTTTTCTTTCTTTCTATGGTATATTTATATAGTTTTACATAAGATGGAATCTCAATCGTTGCAAAATTTTCAGTTATGATAAGGAGGAGAGAAATCGTTCCATTTCTTCATCTCTGTCTTTATTTGGTGCCAGAAGCTTGTCCTCACGCAGACTTGGTACAAGTGACACACCTTTCCACCAGCCGATATATCATCCTTGACGGTTCTTCTTGACAATTGGCTTCAAAAGAGTAACAATCTCAGGCTAATTGCGGTAACCTTTCTTCCATCTGTCTGTCTATGATGTCAATAGCACACAATTGTACACTTGGTTTAATCATACATTTATCTATTTGAACTATGTCTGCCATAGTTACTTGTGAGATGTCGGTCAAATCTCTTTCCTCTTTTTCATTTAAATCAAGTGAGATTTTCGCTATATTCATTTGAATCAATGCCTCGGCATTACCTTCACTATCAATGCCTAACATATTACCATATATAGAACCAAAAGCCTCTTCTAAAGATTTTGTTACCCTCTTGGCTTGCAACTTACCTTCTGAGATACTATGCTCCCATTTTTTTAATAAAATATTTCCTCTGGTCTGCTCCGAAATGGAAAACCTGGGAGTACTTTCCGATTCCATGTTGTTTGTAGCTATTACAGCCTCTTGAAAAGTGACCCGAGTTGCTCCAACTTCTCTTTCTCTGACAGATAAATTTTCCAAAACTTGATTAACAAGTAAGCAGTTGTCTAGAATCACCTCTACCTTGGTGAGTAAATTTCGTTGGGCCATAGAAACTCTTCTCCAAATCTCCATCGCCTGGGACTGGAACATCCTGATATTTATAACTTTACTTTCGACGATTTCCACTCTAGCTTATAGTTGTTCGATCAAGTCTTTTTGCTGGCCCGCTTGTATCTAACCATTCTAAACCACCAAATCTACTTGTTTGAGCTTAGTCTTGAGCAGCTCTATCTCACTTTTATCGGCCAACCTTGCTTGTTCTATCCCTACACTTTCCTGGTCCTTGGCAGCCTCCTCTACTGTGGCTAGTTTGGCTTCTAGGGTTTTGATGAGGTAATTTTTTCGCTTCAGCTAGTTTTTCAAAACCCTAACTGAAAATTGACTCACTGTGGCGTATTCCCCTAATGTCTCAGCTATTTCTGTCACGAACTGTTCATTCTTCTTGTCTTTCCCATCAGTCAATACTTTGTATTTCTTAGTTATCGATTCCCCTTCCTGATAGAATTCTCTCTTTATCACAACCTTTATATTCTTATCAAAGAGAAACTCATTTGGAGGGATCTCTTCCATCCTTATAGGTCTCAATTCTTCATTTAAAATCCTCCCTGCGTCAATATTTCCCTGGGTTGACTGCAAGGGAGTAATGGATGCGATGGGATCTCCGATTTGCTTAGCTGGTTGCCCCGGAGTAGTAACCAGAGTTTTCTTTTTAGGTGGGTCAGGAGTCTTTATCTCTGTTTTTTGACTCTTAGTTTGCTCCTCCCCGTCCTGGTGTTTTTCTTGGCTGGGTGTTGGATCTTTGGAGACTTTGGCTTCTTTTTGTTTCACCTCCATTGTACTCGGATTCTCACCCCGCAATATTGTGGGAAGACAACTGCGTCAATGTTATTGGAATTTTAGAACATTGGCCCTCTCTTCAGGTGCCAGAGTTTGTATCCGAGCCAAAATCTTGGCATAAGATCTTGCGCCTCGGAAAATTTCATCCGAGGGCGAATTTTCATGTTCGAACCTTTTGAGTCCGCAACTGGCCAGATGATTACTTACGACCCTTTGTGGATCGTGCTTATTGAATTCAATAAGAACCAATTTTATGTCTTCTAGGGATACTGCCTCAGCTTTAGCATGCCCAAAATCTAACAAAGAATATGAATTTAAATGAACAGGAAAAGGTGGCCATACCTTCTTTGAATATCCCTTAAGCTCATTGCTTATGCCACCGATTATTGTTTGTCTAGCAACCTCATGAAAATCCAGCTTGTCGGGTATGAATAATGGCAATGCATGTGGGGGAACAGAAGCCCCGAAAACTTTGAGATATGAGAATTCGACTTCTACATAGCAGTCAACTATACTACTCAAATTCATCACTATACTGTCCGAGATCCTGGGTGGCGGGTGGCAGAAAATAGTGACATGCAGCGGTACCATTACCCAGTTAAATATTTCATATACGAAATATGTCGCTTTGTTTTCCCACAATTTTGAATGATAGCTGTGGATGGGCTCAGCCTCTGATGGATTCCAACTCCATCTCCTTAAGGGAAAGGATGTTAGAAAACACACAGCATCCATAATGTATGCGGACATAAAAAATGAAGCAATCTTTCTGCTCTCTTTCTATGTCCGATACTCTGTAACTCGACTGGTCAAGCTATCAGACAACATTTTCTCCCAGTTGAAGGAACAACCTTTGATGACTTGATGTATTAGAGGCACCCATTGAAGAAATAAATGTGAGGTGTCCTCTCTCCTGTATAATCTGTAGGTCATCATAGCTATATACTTGAATTGTGGTTCCAAGGAAGCTATTGAATATATACCATTATTGTCTGGCTTGAAATTTGCAGGGTGTGAAACCCAATCTCTGATTAAGATGGACATAGTCTTGTCATATTGCACACATACCTTTTGTTTGAACTTCTCCAGGAATTCGTCATCGTATGTAAGGTTCGAAACGGTAGGCAACTTGTACATAGCCTGCAGTTGTTCGAGTCTGAAAGTTAGGATGGTGACCTTCTGCTCATTGATGATGGTTATAGTTGGTATGTCCACATGGTCTAATGCCCACCATACCATATAATAGTAAGGGAGCAGTCGTGGCCTGGCCGCTACTTTATTTATTTCAGATTGGACAACGACCTTATATTTGGTGGTTATGTCGTCTTTTTCATTGTCACTGGAATCATCAGAATAATCTACTAATTCGGCCTGTAGAACATCAGAAAAAAACAACCAGTTCGGGACAGAGTCAACACTTTGAGGTGAAGTATCGGCGATGTTGTCTAAACCTTGTCCAAAAACCTCAACATTGGCTTTAGACGCTTTTCACGGGGCCATGACGAGAGATCCTGTTTTAGCTCTTCTGCGATAAAAATATGTATACATACATAAATTAGTTCGCTGAGAAAAGTGTGCTCTGCGTAATATAGAAATGAATCTGTGATAATGAATAACAGCTCTATATATTCAAAAACTCAGTACTTTTTAAGAACAGATCGGTCAAATCACGCTTAAATATAAATTTAGCAATAAAAACCTAATCTTTACTTGTCGATTCGCCTTGTTTCTAATTAATGCCATAAATTTTGGCAGTGAGAAATGTCAGTTGGCGTAAGGAAGAATTAATACTGCCTCGTAAATTGTGCATGCATCAAATAAAAAAAAATACTGGCTTAGATCAATTAATCAGGTTTTACCAAAGTTAATTAATCTTTCGGTACTTGCTGCATCGGGAATTTTTGCTTTAACCCTTTGAACCTCTAACACCTGAAATTGCGATGATTGACTTTGGTTAATAAAAACGTAATTGTGATTAGGTGCTTAATTAATTACATGATTATTTATATTGTAATTTCGCGACTCGAAGCTTCGAAGTTATAGCTTCCGGGAAGTTTGTATGTCGAGTTGTGAAACCGCAAGATCGCGATGATATGTTTTAATTAAAAGGGAGGATAAAATCAGATTAAGTGTTTAATTAATTATGTTTATATCTTTATCGCAACTTCGTGACTCGGGGCTTTGACAGTGTATCTTTTTTAAAAGAAAATATGCCGAGTTGTGAATTTCCGACAGAACTTAACCACGACTAAGATTTTACCTTTAACCTTAACGCAGGTTACTACAACAAGAAATTCATGGTTTCGACTATCGGGTTTACGATAGTAAGACTTTTGGATTTAGTAAACGTCGAGACGCGAAACCCCGATGATGCTTAACCGTAATTTAGGAAAATTTTACTCTCATTACTGACCTGGGTAAAATTTTAAAACGATTTCACTGTTTCGTTGTTCGGTACTTGTGAACTATGTGATCTATAGCATCCGACATACGAAATCCTGAGGTAAAAAAAAAGGGGGGTGGGGGAATTTGACAAAAAGTAGAACTCGCCTTGAGAGTATGATAACCATTGTTGCTCGCGTGATAAGACTTCAGAGATTTTGAAACCATAGAAGGAAAATACGAAAACCATCTTTCGATTTTGAGCATTAAGACATGAAATTCAAGACAGGCTAAAAAAAAAAGGTGGCTCCAACATAGGCTCCAACTAGGGATCCCATTTTCTTGTAAGATGGGAAGAATAGTAGACCACATGCCGATATTGGGTAAATGGAGTCAATGACTTTAATTCAACGAAAAGGTTCCTGAGAATAGGATATCGAAAGGGAAAGAGACTTTGTTTTTTACCTTTGAAAATATTTTCAAACTCAGATACTTCTTTAAACTTAGTCGTAGTCCCTTTCACGACTTTCGCCTTCCCATTACTGAATTCAATTCTTCCTTAAGTCAATCAAAACAGTTCTAGGAGACCCAACAGATCTTGTGGCTATCAACTTGCATCAAAAGAAGAAGATTACATGTTTTTAAAAAGGAAGCCCTGTCTGAACATGGGATGTAGATCAAGTTTTTTTTTTAAAGAATTGGTTACCAGAGTAAAGTGATATTCATGTATAACAGCCTTACAGATATCTCAGACATTGCTTCACTACTAGCGAGTCTGTTCAGTACCCCGGTGAAGTTATCTGGCCCCTTTTACTAAATTTCCTTTCACTACTTCGGAATATATTTATGCATTTAAATGCTGAGACAAGGGCAATCATTTCTGAATTTCCTTTCATTGTCTCTTGGACTAGATGGGGGAAATCATTTATGAATTTCCTTTCACCACCTGTCTTATAATTTGTTTTTTTAGAGCGCGAAGATGGGGGCAATCAGTTTGTATCAGGGCTGATATCTGTGTAGTATTTTTCATTATAGGTCTGTCAACTTACTTTGATTACTCGGTACCAACCTTCCCTTAACCTTCACAACACATTCATTCTCAGGGAAAAAAGGGAAAATAACTTTCTTAGGGTATTCTATTTGAGCAAGCCTCAATCCTCCTAAATTTTTGAAAAACCTAGGAAAGTCAGGATCACTTTAAGCGTCCCTTCATTTAGCAAGGGACCGAGGGGTTGTGAAGACCTGCTTTCTTTCCATAATCTTCTTTGAATCTCTCGAGGTTGAAACGAAATCTCTTCTCCCTACGTATGTGAAACAGAAAGATGTTGAATTTTTAAAAGGTAAACCCGAAGATAAAAAAGGGTGACAGATAGTGATTTATGGACTGAAAAACAGAAGTCAAAAATTCAAAACTGACTCTTGTAAATCTTTTTTGGGGGCACTTTACTTTGATTGACTGCTTTAATTTGAGTGACTTGTTTAATTTTTCTTATTCTTTCGTAAACGATTAAACAAGGAAACATTATGTTATTTATTAGTTCGGATGATGTTGCTGTCTGAATGAGATTACCTTGGTTTTCTTTAATAGCCCTTTAGAACAAGTCTTTTAGGAAATCTCACCTTTACCTTATCGTTTCATTTTCTTTGCACAATATCAAAAATATTTGGTATCACCTGTTTAAGATGATTTATTTATGACACCAACTTTCAGCTTACTTCTCATGCTTGTTTTGTGTGTAGCTGGAATCCTGTAAGAGGCAAATACAAAGGTTATCGGGGCTATCTGAAAGGTGTCGACAATTCGCGAAAGAAAATCAACATAACAAAACGAAATGGAAAATATATATACAAAGTAAAAATTCTATATATGAATATATAAATCTAAAATTAAATGAACTCCCTTTTTTTTTTTTTTTCGAGGCGATTGTTTATGTCATATAATGCTTCAGATAATGCCCGTTGACAGGGGCGTTGAGGATTTCACCATCTAGATTTTCCAGTAGGAAAGAATTTTTTCCTTCGAGAGCCGAGACTTTGAATGGATCATACCAGAGGTGATTGAATTTACCATGTTTCGCTGCTTCTTCCCTCCTTGCATCCCACCTTAGTACTAAATCACCTGGGAGTAAATCTCTGTCCTTTTCCCTACGGTCGAATAATACCTTCATGTCGTCTTGATACTTCTGCATCTTTTCATCTACTTTGACCCTGTGCTGTTGAACCTCGATGAGCTGGTTTATCCTCCTGGTGACATGATTAGGTTCTTCTTTCCGATCTTGATACAACTTCATCACGGGGAGTGCTAAATTTATTGGTAACACCGCATCTGTCCCATATACCATATGAAAAGGAGACATGCCGATAGACTTTTTAGTGCCTATGTGATTTGCCCACAAAGCGTACTTTAAATGTACATGCCAAGACTTTTTTCTTTCATCCAACACTTTCTTAATTATATTGATTAGGCTCTTGTTAGACGACTCAACCAGTCCATTTCCTTGGGGGTAGTACGCTATAGAATGGCCAAGAATGATATTATACTTTTGGCAGAAGCTGATCATAGCCATATATTTGAAAGACTGGGCATTATCCGTGATTATATTTCGGGGGCAACCAAATCTTGACAGGATATTGTCTTCTAATAACTCTATTACCACCGATGCAGTTGCCCTCTTAGTCGGAATAGCTTCCACCCATTTAGTAAAGTAGTCTGTCGCAGTTAAGATCCACTTTTGTTGGAAGTTAGAATGTGGATTAATTCCTCCTATGAAATCTAGCCCCCATTGTTGAAAATGGGATTTAGTTTTGACTGGAACTAAAGGTAGCGTCGGGAGTTTCTATTTACCTGCAAATAGTTGACAAGGGTTACAGGCTCAGACTTTGGCGTTAATGTCTGAAAAGCGTTTTGGCCAGTAATACCCATCCCTTAGAATTTTGTAAGTTGTGGCCCTCCAAGCGTGATGTCCTCCACAAACTCCTTCATGAAATTCACTTATAACCCTTTCTGTTTCTGATTCGAATAAGCAAACTAACAAGAAACTGAGCAGGTCTTTCTAATATAGTTGATTTTCGGTGATATAATACTTAACCGCATGAAGATTTAAAGTCCTGGCTTTTGATGGTGATAGTTCTCTTGGGCATTTTAGAGTCAGTAGGTAGGATACTATGTTTTTGTACCATTTTGATAATGAAAACTTCTCCTCGATCTTAATTTCACTTTTTGGTTCATCAAGCTCGCTTACGTTCATATTTTCCTCATATCCCTGCAGGCAGTTTATATCCAGAGCTCTGAGATTTGATTCAGCCAAAATTTTGGCCAAGCCTTGTCCTTTTATTAATTTAGTAAGTTTGATTTCCAAGTCAAATTATTGAATCTTGGCCAACCATCATCCTCTTTTCCTGTCACTGTCTGGTTGTACCAAAATATCTTTCACAGAACTGGTTGGTACGTACGCAATGATCTTAGAGTGCAACACATATGTTCTAAATGCCTTCAATGATTTTACCATGGAATATGCTTGTTTTTCTATTATATTGTATTTAAGTTCCGTGTCTCTGAGACTCTTGCTGAAAAAGGCGATCAACTTTTCGAAACCCTCTTTGTTTTTTTGGAGGAGCACCACAACAATCGTGTGTTCGGAGGCAAATGAAAAAATAAGAAAGTCTTTTAGATAATCGGGACTTGCCAATACAGGTGCCTTGGCTATTACTTTTTTAATATGTGAGAATGAATCTTTGGCTTCTGTTGTCCACTTTACTTCGATATTCTTTTTCAGCATATCTGTGATCAATTTTACAATTTCAGCAAAATTTGGGACAAATCTTCGTAAAAAAATTATTTTTCCTAAGAAAGATTGAATTTCTTTTACATTTCTAGGAATGTTTATAGTGTCTATTGATTCAACTCTCTTAGGATAAATCTTAATTCCATCCTTAGATACAATATGACCCAGTAATTTACCCTCTTGCATGGCGAAGTGTGATTTCTTGGGGTTTAAGGATAGACCAAACCTGTGGCATTTTTCGAATGTTTGTTTCAGATGTACCAGATGCTCTTCGTTGGATTTGGGGAAGACTGTTAAATCATCGAGATGGATGACTACGAACTTATCCATCTCTCTTATGAAAGCGATGTCCATAGCGTGTTGGAACGTGGCTCCTGCATTCATCAAACGGAAAGGCATCTTATCATACATGAACGTACCCCAAGGAGTAGTAAAAGCTATTTTTTCTTTATCTTGTTCATTCATGGCAATTTGATTATATCCAGAGAAACCGTCAATCATAGATATTCTATTTGCCCCAACTACCCTTTCTAGCACATGATCCATTTTAGGCAGTGGATAGTTGTCTTTAAGAGAGGACTTATTTAAATTTTTGAAATCCACACATACTCTGATTTCTCCACTCTTTTTTCTGACCGGGACTAGATTTGCCACCCAGTAAGAATATCTCAGAGGTACTATAATTTTCACCTCCAAAAGTTTCTTCACTTCTCTCTCGACCATAGGTAACAAAATAGGGTTGATCTGCCTAATCTTTTGTCTAAAAGGTTTGACCCCAAGTTTTAAAGGTATCTTTTGATCGATCACGGTAGTGTCATAAGTTCTTAACTCATCATAAGACCAGGCGAAAACGTCTTTAAATTGTCTAAGTAGGTCCTTATATTTGTCCTTTATTGAAGGGGGGAGAAGTTTGGATATTTTAACCATCCTGGACTCTTCTTTGGTTCCTATGTCACAATCCTCAACCTCTTCTGGTTGGGGTTGTAAGGTGGATTTTACAGGTATGTCATTTTGATCAAACAGTCTTTCTAGAGGGACCAGTCCCTTCAGAATCTGTTTTTTTTTTAGGAACAACATATGATGATTTGCGATTTTGTCTTGGAAAGCTTGAGGATCCTCCCCTTCTTGCATGATCCATATATAGTCATTTTGATTTTCTTGGTCTGCATGAGTTTCAGAAAATTCACCTACTACTTCAAGAAACTTCTTAATTTGTTTGTCATCCTCAAAAACCTTCCAGTGCTAGATATTATCTGGTATAGATGGTTTGTGTCTTATCTCTATGTGATACTTCAATTTAAAGGTTGTAGGAGGAGTGAAAGTTGAAGACGCTTTAGCTAATGCATCATCATGTAAGTTCTCTGTGCGTGGGATGAAGTGGACATTTACAGACGAGAAAATGTTTTCCATCAGATCCCAGGCACAATTCTTGTATGATCTTAATATGGGATGCTTGGCTTGGTACTGCCGATTTATTTGTTTGACTATTAACTCTGCATCTCCATATACCTCTAGGTTATTTATTTTTAGCTTCTTGGCAGCCTCTAATCCTAATACCAATGCTTCATATTCACATACGTTGTTAGTATAATCTATATCCCATTGCAGTTTGTAAGAAAAAGGAACAACGAACTTTCCTTTGGGATCCACTAAAAGAACTCCTGCACCATCCCCTTCACAAGATAAGGCACCGTCAAAAAACATTTTCCAGATATCGGTGCTACACATATCCTCGGTCATGTAACCTGACTCTTCCTGTTCTATATCGTTTTCTTCTGGAAAACCATCTAAACTATCGTCAAAAGATAAGATACAATTTCCTAAATCTTGATTTGCAATGTAAATAGGGAAATTGTTTGGATTTTGAGGGTCGCTTACTGTATATGCTAACCTCGTCTCTCTGTACAACCGAGTAAATTTCCCACCAAACACAAGAATTGTGGTGAACATCATATTTAGTTGAAGAGAACCCCCCATCTTGGCTCCCCATGACCTAGACAATAGTAAGCCATGCTTGGGGGGAATATCAGTAATAACCACATCCATCAAGATACTCTTAACTAGGACTTGTGATAGGGTAACTACTAAACCCTTTATCATTACCATACACTTAACTCTTCTTGAGTCAAAAAAGTAAAGATCTACATAAGGTCTAGTGATCTGGAGACCCAATTTGTCCATAATAATTTTAGGCATCACGTTATGGGAGGATCCGGAGTCTAGCATGCAATTATGTAGCAGTTGATCGTATACATTTAAGGTGATATAAAAGGGAGAAACGATGTCTTTGGCCCCTTCAAAATGTGGACCAAAAGTGATGTTGGGTTTATCATCTTCCAAGTTTAAAACGTCAGACTGGATTTCTAGCTCTGAGACACCTATCACTTTGGTAATCTACTTTTGATAAACTGGGTTTTTTGCTAATTCTACTAGAGGGATTGGTATCTTAATTTTATTTATCTCGTTTTCGAAACTGAAAACTCCGCTCACCTTGTCTATTTATCTAGTTGGGAATTCCAAATCCTTCTTTTCCAACTTATTCATCTGGACCGCTTTATTACTCATGGTCTTGGTTGAAGGCATAATTTTATTAGTTGTTTCGGTACCTTGTGTTTGGGTCTCAACTTTTCCCACTTCGGACTCTTGTGTGCTTACTACTTTCATTTTGTTGTTAGGTAATAGGGTTTCTTCCAGAGTAGGCTCATAAGTTTGACCTCTTTGGATAATTTTCTTAGGTTGAGTAGTTGAAATGGGCCTACTCTTAGATCTCAAATTATACTTAGGTTGGACCTCAGCCATTATCATTTCGGTTTCTTCATGAGAGCTACGAAGGTCAGTATGATCTCTGTCTTCACCCTTAACTGACGATTGTTGAGTGTTTAGATATTTTTCATAATCTTCTCTAGTCATATACGATTGTGTGTAGTCATCACCAAAGTTCATGACATCATTATCCGAATCTCTGAAATCTTGGAGATCATTCGCTCCTATAAATTTTTTGTTCTTTAGGGGAGTTTGTATTTTTTTATATTCCTTTTTTATCTGTCTTTGTTGTTTCGTGGGGTTGGGTTTCCTCTTGAAATCCTTTTTAGTGAAAGAATCATCTTTGGCTTGTTCTTGCTCCATTCTAGATATTTTATTATATAGTTCCTTAATTACCCTAGCCATATTGTCTACTTTGTCATCTGTGTATCTATTAGACCCTGACGGCCCTGATTGTTCTCTAAAGCATCTATTTTCTCGATTTCTTGTTTCTAATTTAGATTTTAACTTACCAGAAGCCATCATATTTGACTCAATTTATACAGCGTCATCTTGCATTTGGTTTAGAGTAGCACCCATTATTTCCCATAGAAGAAGTGCAAAATCTGGTTCGAATGCCCCCGCGAAAGTTACTTTGGTTGCGGGTTGGGATGGTTTAACCTCAGCTGGGATTTTGTTATACAACTTGTTGAATCTTTGAATAAACTCCATAACTGTTTCTGAATTCTTTTTTCTTAAAGACCTAAACTCGGTTAAATAATATAGGTGGTCCTTTCTTTCACCCCATTGTCTAAGGAAAGCGTCTTCCAAGGCATCATAGGACAAGATAGATCCTACAGGTAAACTCTGAAACCAAGTTTGGACCTGACCTTCGAAAGTTTGGACGAGAAGCCTCGAATACACATCCTCATGTTCGAGACCTAGGATGTCTGTGAATTAATCGAAGAAATTTATGTGTTCAACTGCAGTCAGATCTCCTTCCCCAGTGAATTTTGGCAAATTTTTTATATAATTTTCGGGAAGGTTGTTGTTCCAGAGTTTGTGTTTTAAGGCTATAAAACACACCGTCTAGGCATCCAAAATAATAGTGTTTTTCTTTCAGATCAATGGACGAGGAAAGGCTCGATCAGATTCAGTTTCTCAACTGTCTCTGCCTTTCTTCTCTCT
>WSFP011408086.1:0-25118 GCA_009831015.1 Picea engelmannii
AAACACACATTGTCTTGTTTGTCTTTTAAAGTTTGCTTGGTTGAAGTATTAGTGTATGCTACATCAATGAATTGATGTTTAAGGTACTGATGGTTGTATTACTATTCAAATAATCAATGTTAGGCCAATGACTCACACTATGAAGGTGGAAGTGAATTAAGGATAAGCATGCTTCATTATTACACAAGAGTACATGAAAATCACATCAAGGTAAGCCCATGGAAGTTTTGAATTTGAATTTACATTCTCTTGCAGATTTATCAATGATTATGAATGCATCATGTCATTGATTTAGGTGTTACAAGAATGACTTAGTGAGATATTGGGATAATAATGTTTACATGGAGATTTATTTCACTTGGTAGCATAGGCTTAGGAAATTTCCTGAATCATTTGTCCTTTGAAATTTTTGATGAAAAGTGCTTATGTCATCTAATGCATTGGTATTGCTAATGAGACCTAGTTGTAATCATTCTCATCCAATGACTAATATTGCTTATGTATATTCCCTCTCTTTAGTGGTTGGTGAATCACTCTAAGATGAGATCGATTAGTTTTATAATTGCTGTCATTACCACATGTTTTAATCATTGCAGCCTTGAATATTGCAAGAAGTCTTTCATCAAAAGCATCAATATTACCATGGTCATCTGTGGTGTCATGATCATTTGTTATTCTTAGTTCTTTTCTTAACTCATGGAATAAGAAGTCTTTCATCAAAAGCATCAATATTACCACGATCATCTATGGTGTCATGCTCAAATGCTATTCTTATCTCTTTTCTTAGAATTCACCGAAGAATCAATTGTAGACACTACAAAGAACTGTCAAAAGTCGGGAAGAACAAAAAACAATTTGTTTTCCAATACCCTATAGCCTGACAACATCAAGTCAATAATCTATAACAATATATATATTGTGGTCATATCCAATAGGTAAGTTCGACATCTCAGATACCCCACTCTATATTTTGTACAGAACATTCCACAAATTGTAGGTTTGGTCCTCTTATGAGCTTGAGAACAAGCAACACTTAATTGCAATCTTCAAGAAAAAATGATGCTAACAATGACTCAAACTAAAAGCACCAAATATTTACAATCCAAAATCAATCATTTTAGTGTTATTTAGGCATGGATACCATTCCCATTCCCATTTGAGAAGCAACTAGGAGGTGGATTCCTTTTCATAAAACCATTAACATGACCATTCACAATGCCATTTCCAACACCATTTGACGCAAACCCATTAACAAATAACAACACCAATTACACTGCCATTTTCAAACCCATTCCTTCCAGGCAATGTAGAAGTTCTTCTATTATCATCAACATGTGGATGACCCAAATTGCTTGGTTTTCCAGGGTTCTTCAAATATGAATCAAGCTGTGACATGTGAAGAAGGAGATGGCACTAGGTTTTATGAGGGTATAAAATCTAGGGCTAGTCTTTGTGAGGTTTAATCCTATGCATACAAAGGTATAGTCCTAGGGTTTCAAACTTCCAAGTCTTCTTGGCTATCTAACTTCCAATTTAAGGTGTTACTTGACTCCATTTTCCCAAGGAAACAAGACAACACTAATCTTTTTCTTGCAAGTTATACAAACTCTCAATCAATACTCTCTCTCTCTCTCTCTCAAAGAATTGTTGTTAGATATTGTATTTCATCTTCATGCTTATTGTGGCTCAACGCCTTGCATCCTATTCCATTTATTTGTTGTTGTCATAAATTTTGTTACAAACACTAGGGCTTGAGCATATTACAAGTAATTAGCTTAATTTCACAATATCGCATGCATACAATCATTGTTTAACATATCATACATATTCTACTCACTAAATGTCGTATTTTCTAATAAGTATTTCTTGATTTTAGGACTGCTAACTTGTTGTTGTTACAATTCAAAATATTGTTGAAGCACATTGTCTTTTATCATAAGTTTGATTACAAAAACCTTTTCTCTTTTATGGCTAGTGTTTTGGGGATTATTTTCATTGCTTAGAATTGTTTATTGACATTAAAAGAATTAGAACACCTCACACACATACACATGGTCAATTATCATGTAGTGACTATAACATCACAACAAAAGAACATGTAGAACACTCCCACTTAGTAATAAACCAACACAGTAAGTGTGTCACCATAGCACTAAGATATGACACAATATAAAGAGTGCTCCAATATCAACCATGGTACAACAATAACCCATGATTGGAGACCATAATATGTTCCAAGGGTAGAAACCAATAACATGCAAGCAACTACTTTTCTATAGAAACTGCACATCCACCGTCAGTGGTGGTAGGACAAGCCACAAGGGAAGTTCTAAGGAAATCATGTGCATCTAATATAATTCCCCTATATATGCCAAGTAATTCATCAGTGTCATCCTGTAAGTCTTTGTCATGTGATGGAAATCACAATGTGAAACCTTATGCAATATGAGGTGTAACATAATTGTTTCAGTAACATAGTTGTTTCAATAACACAATTGTTTAAGTAACATGGCTCATTTACCATTTGATGTGCCCACTGACTTGAGTGTTAATGATTCAATTGATTTAGCCAAGGATCATCCTTGTGTTTATGACATGTATAAAGACCTACTTTCTTGTTTCGTTATTGGTGAATGATATCACTGTGCATAATTGTATGTTGGATTTTGGAGCATCTAACATCATTATGCCATATGGAGTTATGTGTTAGTTGGTCTTGAAAGTTATGATACCTTATCAGAATGTGTATTCCATGTACAACAGGAAGGAAGAGGTTTGGGTTTTGATCAGAGAATTTCATGTATGGTTAACAACTTATCTAGGAGGGTAATTTGTATGGATGTTGTGGGGGAAGAAGTACCTGAGTCATGGGACATGTTACTTTCCTAGAGGCAGGAAAAAACACTGGGAGTTAGTATTCAACTTGATTTATCATATGATAGTATTATTCTTATTGCACCTAACGGATATGTCAAGCTAAATAGTGAACCAACAACTCTCTTTCTATTGATTTTCTTAAACAATAGACAAAATATGTAGCTTGTGTTGAGGAGGATTTGGGCAATAGTATAATCACGATAGAGAGTGAGTATTCATCTTCAATACTTGGTAGTGAGATTCCATCTTCAGCTTTAGAGGCATTTTCAAAGTAGGACACTCCATATGATATTTGGACCATGCATTTTGATGGAGCTATGACAATATATGGTAGTGGTGATGGTATTGTTTTTACTTTTCCTTCTGGTAATATACTTACATATTCTTTCTGCTTGGAGTTTGAGTGTACTAACAATATTTTAGAATATGAAGCTCTTTGCTTGGTCTTAATCTAGCCAGAGAAAATAAGATTTAGATTTTTCTTGGTCTTAATTTGGTTAGAGAAAAGAAGATTGAGATTTTGTGTTTGAAGACTCTAACTTGATTGTGCATCAGGTTAGAGAACAATGTTTGGCCAAGCATTAGAGGCTTAAACATTATCAAAATCAAGTTTGGGATTGTGTTGAACTTTTTGACGGTTTTTCTATTACTGCAATTCCTAAAGAAGAGAGAATTTACTGATTCATTAGCTATTGCAGAACCATACACATTTTCCCATGGATGAAGTGAAGATGGTCCATACACATTTGTCAAAGAGTATATTAAATAGATTCCACGTCCTTGAGGACAATAGAAGTGAATTTATGACCAACATATATTGTTTTCACCATCATTATATTTTATCACAACCATCAAATCTCCAATAAATCAACCACCTTTGTATCATATTTCAGAAAACAATATAACAAAAAGTCTCCAACAATTATAAACTGAAACTGTTATAAGGATCACATGATGCCTACAACTTTGTATGTCCTCCTAGAACCTAGTCGCATGGTACCCCCCATATGGGTTGTTGAACCCTGTATGAAAACTAAGATCACTTCATATTAACCAAGTAAACAACCAAAACTATTGGTCCATACGTCTAATAGATGAATAATTAATTCAAGTGTAGAAATGAAGTGTCCTACCAGAGAATATCTACCTCTGGCATGAAAATAACACAGGGATGTTCAGTTTGTGGGTAAAACTTTGTGTTGTCTCGCCATTCCAAGAACCTACCATAATCAATAGAAAGAAGAGTAAAAATCAAACTAAACTTTGGAAAAAAAACCACCCCATTCTTTTTCTTCAATCAATAATTTGCAACTAAATGATGGCCATAAACAACAACAAACTTACAGAACAAGCATACTCAATCACAACAATTTCCATTTCCATTCTCATATCCTACTAGGAGCTCAGTTATCAATTTTTAAAGGGATAAAAGAATTACAAATGTAAATTTTCCTTAAAAATTATAGGCTGAAAGGAATCTTGAATCTTAATTAATAAAATAACTGTGAAGTGAATTTCAAATAAAAGTCAAAAGACAAAGAAAATAAATATCATGGGGGCATCAAAAGGTATTTTAAGGATGAAGGTGTGGAAATTCATCTCTACTATTGTTAATTGAGAAAATTCATTGCAAGTAGAAGGCTAAAGCACTTGAAGCTTTTAAAAAATTGAAAACCTATCTCTCAAAACCAACATCCCATCAAATTTAACCAGATTCAATCTTTTGAAGTTTTCCATTGATTCCTCGATTCAGGGCATTGGATGTCATTCTTTTCCATGGCTTGCTCGATTCATGGGCACTGAAGGTTGAATTCTCCCTATTTTCTGAGATTCATGGAAATTTCATTGCTCACACTTCCTTGAGTTTGGGTACATGAGAATATTTCTCAAATTTGAGCAAAGGAGTTGAAAATTTGAAACTTTCTCGACTGTTTGGAGGATTAGGATCGAAATATATGTGGATGATATTCAGTTCCTAGTGTTTAATCAATTATTTACATTGGATAATGTGAGATGTAATGGAGTTCTTGGGATGCCAATAAAAGGAGAATTGCACAATATAACATAATTTACAGTAGGGAATGAACAAAGGATGAATACCACCATTATATTAGGTGCCTAATCTTGCCATAGTAGGCCTTGAAACTAGGTGGATATACGCAACATAAATGCATATTTGTTTTGTCATTATGGGAATTATATATTGTCTTAACAAGCCTTAGAATCACATGGGAACATGCAAGACATATGAGTATTAGTGTTGTCACTTTGATTACTCTAGCATTTGGGTTTATGGTTGCCTTAGGTCATCTCATCTATTTTTTTTTATAATATAGACCAAAGCATAAGGCAATGAAATGAATTCTATAGGAACATCTCAATTCTATATTCTTTCTATGTCAATTCAAGGCACCTCGGGGTGGAGGGATTCATATTGCAATGCCACAACAACATTACTGAGAGGATTAAATTAAACAAGATTTACCACAATGTCCTCAATTTCTTATCATATGGGATCATCATCGATCTTCTCCGATCTTCTTGTTCTAAAAATATCAAAGACTTCAATGTCAGAGGCAGGAGGAATTATTCAATTTTTGCAAACTTTGTCCATTTCTCTTATTGCAAGAACACAACATATTATGCTCCTCATATAATGTAAATCAAAATTGAAAATTTTCATTGGATAAACCATAGGGGAAGGCTCTGCAGTATTATTTTCAACTTTCAAGTTCAACTATTCAGATCCTATTTTAGAATTTTGAGCTTTGGGTAGGTTCAAGTGGATTTTTTTGCCAATTTCCAGTTATGCATATAAAATTGTCTATTTGAAGTTACTAGGAATGTATTAGGTTGTATCTTTTCATGTTCACGAATAAGAAATTTTTTCAGGTTTGGAAATTTCCAGTGTTCTTCAACATTAATTCAATTACTTCTTTGAAGTCAGTATGTAGGGTCAAATCCCATTTGAAGATTTATCAAGAACTGTTTGTTGTGGCCTCATGCTTATGCATATGAAGGCTAGTTTGTTGTTGTTTCCTTATCTTATTGTTTGCTTTGTATAGGTTGAAAAAAATGCAATGCATGGTGGATTTAATCATATAGGTTGTTGGCTTGCAATGGTTCTATTTAATAGTTATATTTTCAAGAGGTCTGTTTGAGGATAGAGATGAGATTTAAGAATTAAGGCAATTCTCTCTATTTTTGCAATTTGTTTGTGTATTATTTTGCATCCTCGATTGTTACTTATGGTTTATTGTTGATTTACATCATGAATATATTCCTATATTATGTGAGAGGCACACGACATCAAAGTTGAGCTCAAATGGAGATTTACAAACAATAAACTCCCTTGGCTTCCGAGGAGAAACTTTAGCCAATATGAATTTTGTGGCACATGTGACTGTTACAACAATAACAAAAGTTCACACACATGGATACAGGTAACCCTCATTATAGTTCTCTTTAATTCTTTCTCTTATGTTACAGGTCACTAGAAATCTATAACTGGCATGGTTGTACTTATATAAGCAGTGAGAAAAATGTTTACAGTTTTCTTCTTAGGGAAAAGCTAATCTTGTATTTAATTTAATTTAATTTTGGAGAAGCTTCCTTGTGTCCTGATGCAACAAGTTCACTATTCCCCAATCGAGGAGTGTTAGAATTAATGTAGCTAGATTTTGAATTTTGGCATTCAAATCAAAACCTCTTGGCTAAGAAGCTGAGAGTGTAGGGGTGTCTAATCCAACAAAGTTACCCAATACTTGCACCTGGCGCCAACCGCAAACACAAGTACATGCACTAGCACAAGTGGTCCTTGAGTGGAAAAATGTCACTAGGGAGACTTGAGCCTTGGCAGGGACATTAACAACACCCTGATTTCATTGTCCAAGCAAGCCCATGTTGGCAATATTGTATTTAATTGATAAATATGAAATATTGAACATGGTCTTGACTCTTCCCCATATAATTGGATTTTTCTTGATCAAACCTAATATTGAACATGACAACTAACTATTATGTTATTTAGACAAGACAAGATAATATAATTTTATTAATGTCCAACATTTGACAAAAAGGTTAATGGGACTTAAAAGTTAAAATTACAATCAGTGATATCAATTTTTATGGGTTCCCTAAGCTATGATGATAGCATAAAGAAAAATATAATATGACCTAAATATTATATCAAACAAGAGGAAGAGAAGAGAGTGCAAGAGAGCATCTAACAGTCTGTAAGACAAGATACAAAGGATCAGGGTGAGGAGGCAAAAGTGTCTGCGGTGGAGTCAAGCACTGAGAATGATCAAATGCATTGCCTAATGATGTTTGGGGAGTACCTAGGGGTGATAGGACTTGGTTGGATGATATTGGGATGCATTTGAGAAACATGAGTAGACCTTCTATGTAAGAGAGTGACAACATGGCAAGAATCGAAACCCGGTTCCTTCCTTCATCAATAAAAGGAAGAGAACTTTGGAGCCCTATTTTTACACATCACATGTTATGGATTTGCATAGTTTCAAAATACCTTTAGAAAACAAACATATATTCTTACAAATTACCTTCCTCCTAGGTATTCAACTATATCAAGCAGGAGGTTGGAGCTTGAAATAAAGTAATAAAACAAATTGTTGTAGCAGTTGAATCAACAATAGCTCATGCATGGTCACCAACAAATATGATTGCTCTAGTTTTGCATCTACAGGTTCATGTCAATGGATATCTACGTCATTCTTGTATGCATTGAGTACAAAGCATGCTATGTATCTTGTTTCTTTTCCAATGATCACTTTACAGGCAATGCAATTTTGTTTTTTTACAAAATTCAGCAGAGCAGTTCTGGTATGTCATAAACAAAATTATGGGAAAAATCAAGGCCAACATAATTTCACGTTGACAATTCACTTGGATACAAGCCAAAACTATTGATCAAAATCTTGCAAGTAGGGAGGCAACACTAAATAATGAGAAAGATATGCCATACATATGGTAAGGGCCAAAATTGCAAAAATGTATCAGGGCTTGGATCACCTCATTCTTGTTGAATAGACTCAAATGGAAGAGCCTGTCTCCTCTGGTTCTTTCTTTTTAAATAAAACCACTTATTCCCCATGATCCTGTACTTCTTGCAAAATTTAACACTAAATATGAAGTATGTTTAGCCTTCTTAGACAACTTCTTAGATTTCTCTTTGTACTTGTCTTTCTGTGATGAAACTGTTGCAATCTGGGCTTTCAAGGTAGAATTCTCTTTCTTCATAAATCTGTTTAGCACTCTATATTCCTTAAGCCTCTCCTTCCAAGAAACCACTTTATCTCTTTTCATTATGACCATTTTTTCATCCTTAGGATCATCGAAGAAATCTATCCTTTTCCTTTTCCTACTGGTGGATGCCTCTTATGTATCAGGTGCAATATGTTTCTTGCATTTCTTGACTCTCTTCTTCTTTCCAAGAGGATTCTCAGGATCTTATTCATAGGTGAACTCAGAAAAAAACAAAAAATACCTCCATGTTTTCTACCCTTTCTTTAGTTCTTCAATGATGAGTAATTTAATCAAAGCACATTGAAAAAGTCTGGTCTCAACCTTAGCAGGATTGGCTTTGACCTTGTTATACATTTTTACTAGGATTTTCCAAAGAAAATAGGGCATATTGAGTGGATGAGTACCTGTGAAATGTTACAATAATCTAATGTGATACATGGAAGTTGAATTATACCTTCCCTCACGGGTTATATACCTTTGAATAAAAACTAGTAGTTCATTCCACTCCTTCCTTATGTAAGCCCTTGGAACACTCTTCCCTAGTTTCCATCCTTGATGTCATGTAAGCCCTTAGAACAACCTTGAAAAACAAAACCCTTGATGCTTGCAACATTGTCTAAAGGATGGACAAACTATGTTTCTTTTTCCAAATATGTAAAATGAGTATATTACAGTTTAATGAACACATTTCCTTATTATTATATATGGGTTTTATACTTTATCAAAAAAAATTCCAAGACAAGGTTTTATAATTCAGTGAAAAATTCGCCCAGATTTTACAAGATTTTATAATTCAGTGAAAGATTCGCCAAGATTTTACAAGATTATATAATTGACTAAAAGATTCGCCAAAAAAATACATATACATATTATATAATTGATAAAATAGCCTTAATTTTTTCCTATGTATCATGGGGATTCACCCATTTATTATATATATAAATTTAGGGGGGGTTCTTAAAATCACCCCTGGTCCTCCTAGTATCAGCTGGATCCCCAACAAGATCATTTTCATCCTAAAGAATAGTCTGAGCCCACTTGGGCCTCGACTCTGGCTCTACATCTGCATCTGCATGCACTGACTATGCATCTGACTATACTGAATCTGTATCTAGATCATATGAATCCTATGAATCATAAATATCATCTAAAGAAGAGTCGACATGTGCATTCTCATCATCTCTAACATGTGGAAGAATAAAGGTGTTTGCATGCGACTGATGAGGTACATACAAGACACTTTCCTCTAATTAGACACTTCACTCAATGATGAGACGATTCAAGGAAAGGCCAATAAGTATGTATCCCTTCACACCATTGGGGTATCCAAAAAAGATACACTCTATGCTCTGTGGATCGAGTTCCTTCCTCTTTTTAGAGGGAATCCAGGCCCATGCACGTGAACCGAAAATATGAAATTGGGTCACTTCCGGTTTGAGGCCGCTCCAAGCCTCATAGGGGGTCTTATCCTTGAAAAATATATGGGGAGATATGTTTTGGATGTAGGTTTCACAATTAAGTTCTTCAGCCCATAATCTACGTGGAAGTGACTTTGCATGTAGCATGCAAGATGCCATCTCTTTTAGAGATCTATTTTTCCACTCAATAACTCTGTTTTGTTGTGGAGTATAAGGATTCATGTGCTGCAACTGAATCCCTACCTCATGAAAAAGATTATGGATCTAATGGTTGACATACTCTCCCCCATTATTAGCTCAGAGGATTTTTATTTTCTTTCCTAACTGTGTCTCAACAAGGGCTTTGAAATCTTTGAGGAGTTGAAAGACCTCTGATTTTTGCCTAAGAAAGAAAATCCATGTGAAGCGTGAGAAATCATAAACAAAAATGAGCATGTGCCTTGCTTTGCTGATTGATGTATGCAGAAAAGGGCCCATGAGGTCACTATGGATCAGATCTAAAGGAGAGGAATCTCTCTGAGTCTTTCCTTTGTCCACTTTCTCTTGAGGGTGTTTTCCAAGAACACATCCCTCACAAATTCCTTTGGAGAAGTGGATGTTAGGTATACCATAAAAAATTACCTTCTTGCTAAGTTGTTGCATATATCTGAAATTTAAATTCCTGAACCTTCCATGCCATATCCTACTCCTTTCATCAGCATGGGTAAGAAATAATGCAAAATCTGGTTCAATAAATTCAGAAAATGTATAGAGTCTAGGTTGATGATTTACCTCACCAGTAGCAACCCTGGATGATTTATCCACTACATCAGGTGTGAATATGACTCTCTTTCCATTGTCGGAGTTAGTCACCTGATACATGGAGAGAATATTAACGGAAATTTTGGGAATGTGCAACACATTCTTGAAGCTTCTATTTGTGAGTTCAATCCTTCCTTTGTCAGTGACCTCGACTGGAGAGTTGTCCCCCATTAGAATAGGAGGACCTTTGCATGCATCCAATGACGAATATAATTCTTTTGTGGAAACCAAGTGGTGTGATGCATATGAATCTACAATACAAGCATCAAGAGAGGAGTTGATGACAATCAAAGCATGGCTAGAATTTCCTTTCTTGGGATTCTGATCTTCTGGCATCTTCTTCTTGGCACCCTCGGGGATGTGATCTCTAAGGTTGTTTTGTTGAAGTATTTGGGTCATTAGATCTATATTTTTCTGCATACATGCGTATTCTGGATGGAATCATTTATGGAAGTAAGAGCATTTCTCCCCTTTTCTTCCCTTTCCACCTTTGGATCTGGAGGCATCGTTGAAGGGTTTTGAGTACACTTCCTTCTTCGGATTTGCATATTCTTTCTTTTTTTATTTATCTTTAGATTTATGATATTGATGAACGCTACCATCTTGCACAGTAAGCGCATGCACCTTTGGGCCTTTGATTTTTCCCATGTTGATCATCTTGCTCTGTTCTTATGTCAGAGACTAGATAAAGTCCTTAAGAGAGGGCTGTTGGGTTCGTATTTTGACTGTTTTATTGCGATGATAGAATCCTTTTTGCACTAATATTATATATGCTATGCTTCATATTGGCCATTTTGAAGGCGTTTCAAAGGTTTTTATATCGATTCATCATAGATTCACATAAGGTATGTGTAATTGATGTTTTTACAATGATTTTGAGCTCAATTCAGTTCAGTTCAATGTTTACAAAGATTTAATGCATGGTTTGTATGTAACAAGAAAAAATCATGGTCTGATTCTCCATCCGGTACCTCCTCCGACACTTCATCCAACACCTCATCCGGTATGCGATCCGACACTCCATCCGACACGTGATCCAACACTCAAAGCGCACTGGAGTTGGTGGTTGGTACATTGGTAGCCTGTGATGGACGAATCGATGATCTAGGTTTTGTGCCCCCTTGTGGCCTCCAACTACAGAGATCGATACACCTCAGATTGGGCAGTTATGATGATCAATGAGTGGCTCATGGATTTTCTAGAAGTTGAAGTTGTTAGAATATCATTTAATGAATTTTCCATTTTTAGAGGAGGTCGACCCTTCGAGTGGTCGACCTATTGAGCTTTAATTTACCTATAAATACCACTATCAGTGGCAAGACCACAAACATAATTTTTAAAGAAGACTTTCATTGTGTAATTCATACATTTCTCTGCAAACTTGTGTTCTAGACTTTTTTTTTAATTAATGACATAATTGCGTTGAGTTAAGCCCACATTTTGTTGTTGGAGAGTAGCCACGACCTGCCGGGGGTCCCACCGGTGGTATGGGTGACTGTATATATATATATATATATATATATATATCGTGTGTTTTATTTTCTTAGTTAGAATTTCTACTTGTTTCCTTGTTGTATGCATTTTTTAGTTTCAATTACTGTACATGCCAATTGTAATTTGATTATCTAATTCATCTTTCTTTAAATTGTAGATTGCTTATAGGAGCTGGTTATTTATCATGTTGTGTTTCTTATTTCTTAGCAATGAATTGTCCTGCAGGATACTAACTTAGATAGTATATTGAAGTCTTAATTTGGTTTTGGCATTTAAAACAGAGTATTACTTAGATAGAGGATTAGTGTAAACAAAGTTTTCATTTAGGATCGTTTGCAAGCTTCAATGTATTAATAGTTGTAAGTTTTATTAGTTGTAATCAAGCTAAATTTAATTACTAGTTCAGTTAAGTCTTCATAGATCTATTTTGTTCATTAATCTTGCTTTAGTATGTTAGGATAGAAATATATTGTGGGGTTATGTTTTCTAAAAAGCATTCTAGTTTTGAAATCTGAGTTTTAATGATAGGATTAGTTCAATTTAGATTATAAAATCTCAGTTATGGATTTGAATTGCAATTTTAATTAGAAGAGTGGATTTGAATTAAGATTTTTAACCACGAGATCATGAGTTTGTAAATTTTCCTAAATTAGTATAAGAGTGTTTTTAATTGTTGATGATTGATGCATGAAGTTTAGAGATCACATGGATTTCCAAGATACTTAGTGTTGTTTCTATGATGGCAAAGCTTTCCTTAGATTGTTTGATTCACACTTTCCATTTCTCTGTAGAAGTCATCATTGAATTAATCCCTCTTGAATTGTCACTAATAGTCAGATGCCATCGTGATGTTATTCGGCACCAAAGACATAATCATCATCTTTGAATTCTCTTTTTCTGTTATTGCAAATTAGGAATATTTTTGATTAATTAGAATCTGAATACAATCATGATGCTTTTTTATTAAGTAGGTTAAGATTTCTCCTTTGCAAAATAGAAATGATTATGAGTTCTTTTTAAGAATAGAGTTCACTTGTCTGAATAGTCTTGATAAATTAGTTGTCTACTTGCTTATTTGCTTAAAGATAAAAATATCAAAAGTAATTTACTTCTTGTTGTTTAATAGGTTGAATAGATTAACTTGTTTAAAATAGGTTATGATTTTCTCTTTTAGAAATAATCCATCAATTGATTGTTTGAATCTGCTTAGGGTAAATAGCTCAAGCTCATTAATAGGATTTGCTAATTGATAAAAATGAAAAGAGTCATCTCTTAAGTAGATTGATCCTTAGGTAGACCATCCCCTTAGTTAAACAATACTTCCATTAGATTTTTTGCCTTGGCTCATACAGTTCCATAACTCTAAGTTTACTTACCCCGGGTTGAAAATTTAATTGAGGGATTTCGTGCATATAGAATACCCATAATTTTTGGCGTCGTTGCCAGGGAGTTGTCTTAAGGTAGGAAATAGTTAGGAAGTAGATCATTTATGAACCTTAGCATTAGTTTGGTGGCAGGGAAACTTTAAGACGAGAGGTAAGAACCCGTGCATCTGTTATAGCAGGTTCCCCCAAACCTAATGGTAGATTTTTTTCTTTGCTTTCATGAAAATACCTAGGGACCCAAAGGGCAGTTACATTAAAACCAAACCAAACCTTTTGACCAAGGTTCCTTCTAACCTTTTTGGAGGAAGGAACACTCCACCCATAAAATCCACAGACTGATACCAGAAAGTAGGGGTTATCTCAACCCAAAGAGATAAAGAAATCTCTGAAGAGACCAAAATAGGGAGCACTATAGAGCAGAAAATTGAAGCATCAATAGTAGTGGGACAAGAGGCAATACCACTCAGGCCTTCATTAGAACCAACCAACACAACTTTTGTTTTTTCACCACCATCAGGGGACCCTAACTTTATAGACATCATTGACCCTGAACATGTGAATACTTAGTTTGATAGTTCAACCAATATAATTGTTTCCCAAGCCAAAATATAAACTTTCGCACCAATAGTTTCAACTGGCTTGAGTAAAGTCCCAGACATCCAAATAGTAGAAATACCTTCCCATCGAAGGGATACCTTTCCTAGAAAATAACCTTGGGATACTTTGTTATCTTCAAGGATAAAACCATTTAAGTACTCTCTCTTTGGAAACCAAACCAATATGGATGATCAGGAGGATCACAACCATGTAAGACACGAGGAGGGTGAAGAAGTTGGAAACCAAACCAAAACCACCTTCGAGTTTCCAATTTTGGATACCACACAAAATGTCAATATGAAGAACATTCCACTCTTGAAATTGCCCACCTTTTACCGTAAAATAAGTGAAGACACAGATACCTTCCTATTTGAGTTAGACATCTTGTGTAGGAGCTACAATTACTTACAAGGTTCCCATAAACTAAAAAAAATTCTTGCCACCCTCAAGGATTCCACACTAATATGGTTCATGGGGTTGGGAGAGTCCAATATTAGGTCTTGTGAAGGAATGAAATATATATTTCTTGAAAAATACCAAGACTACTTCAAGTCCAAGGATTCTCATAATGATATTTTCAAAATCCAAAAGCTAGAGGACAGGAATCTCAAGGATTATATGGAACAAATTGCATATATGTCACATAAATCAAAGTACCATGACCTTCCAGATGATGCAGTCATGGCTCTTTTCCTTAAAGGTATTTTGTAAGAATACCTAGAGACACTTAATATGATGGCATCAGGTGACATCTCCCATAAACCATTTGCTAAAATATGTGAAATGTGTAGGAATTACTCGAGGAGTAGAGCTAAAATGGGGAAGAGTGTTCAGGATCCTTATAGTAGAAACCTAAAAGCTGTTAGTTCAGGTGGTATCACAAGAATAGAGATAGGGAACCTCCTAGAGAACTTCAAAACATATGTCTTAAGTACAATAGGTTCTGAGTTGGACACCCTAAATATTAAAAAGAAACATGAGGAGGAGAATGAAACAATGCACATATTTTTCCCAAGATGCAGGAGGAGGAATTCCTCAAGGGAATTCCCCTTAGATAATATTTCGGTTTGTGGCTTCTCCATTGAGGATCACCCAAGTGAAAAGTTCCCATCATTTCCCAATTTGTTAGCCATCTACAAAAGTGGGGATCCTGGGGAATCATCTTATGCACCTATGAGGCCATGGCATCCTAGGAGTCATCCTACATACCTGGATATACAACCTCAAGTTACACCTTATTATCAACAACCACAACAATGGAACTCACCGAGTTGGAAAAACTAGTCTAAATAGTATCACCATCCTTGGCTACAAGGATGGAGAGGAGGACATACCCAAGGAAACCCTCAATCTCCACATGTCCCTATGCCCACTCATCCTTACCCCCAGTTTCTACTGAACACCCCACAACTTTTGCTAGGTTTTTTCCCCCCACCTTTACCTCCTATTCCAGAACAACCACATCAATACCAGAATGCAAGGTCCCCAAGACCGACATTATTACCGACACAACTAGTGCCCAACCCCAATAAAAAATGCACTCAACATCTTCACAATGTTGAGATGCAATCCTTTATGATGTATGTTATTTCTCCTGTTCCATTGCAGGAGATTCAACTAAGGTTGGGAAAAGTTCTGGATAGGAAGAGGCCTTTAGTAGTCATCCAGGAAGAAGAAGAAGATGAAACTCCCAAACAACCCACTGATGACACTAAGTGGGAAGATGTTATCATTCCTAAAGACCAGGAACCCAAGCTTTCCCAAAATGAACCTTCACAAATTACAAAGGCCCCTCCTCATCCAAAAATATTAGTGATTGAGAAACCTACCACTCGACCATAATTTGACATTTTGAATGAATTGAATAATATTTGTGTCAAAATTCCCTTGCTACAAGCCATAAAGGACATTCCAATTTAGAGTAAGGTGGTCAACAAATTGTGTATTAAGAAGCCAGGAAGGAAGCAAAAGGATCCTCCAACGATACATTTAATAGGAGAACTCTCTAAGTACATATCAGAGTAGCCTAGGGTCACAAAATATGGGAACCCAATAGTAACAATAACCATTAATAAGGTTCCTATCGGAAACACTCTCATATACCTCGGGGCAACAATCAATGTTATGACTGTTACTACCTTGGAGGAATTAAAGTTAAAACCTATTCTTAGACCTACCCCAACTATTTTGGAATTAGCAGATAAGACAAAGGTTAATCCTGAAGGAATCTTGGATGATATCATAGTTACATTAGCCTCATGGGAGTACCCAATAGAATTTCTTGTCTTCATTCAAAGGATCCTACCAAAGGGCATTTCGTTATTTTGGGAAGACCTTGGTTGGCCACAATCCATTGACATAGATATTCCCATTGGAACTACATAGGAGGAGTCCTCCCATCTTCATACTGAGGCTGGTTGAGAAACCCAATTTATTGAATGAATCCAACACATCCAATACAAATTTCATAATATTTTGTAGAAAGCCAATGCCAAGTACAAGCAGTTCCACAATCAACATCAGGTATCACACAAGTTTCAGGTGGGAGATATGGTATGGATGCATTTGCAGAAAGAGCGCCTCACGAGACCCCATCAGAAGCTCCACCCGCTCTGATATTCAGCCTTACACCATCATCAAGGATGTGGGTGAGAAATATTTTGAATTAAGTATTCCTCCTTTCCTTGGTTTGCATCCCGTATTTAATGTGGAACTGCTTTGACCATATTTTCCACCTCTCCATGATACTTGGAATGTGGTCGAGCACTTGGATCCTACATAATTCAATACTTAATGCATTAAACATGCGACAATTTATTGGATCATGGACACCAAGACGAAGGGCACCCTCCAATAGAACATCCAACTCTATCGGGTCATCAAAGCATGGCAATTTTTTTACCAGGACAAGTGGCTCACTAGGAGTCAGATTTAACAGAAGTTTCCCCATTTGATGGAGAAAATTGAAGAAATGGAGACCATTTGTTCCTAATGGGGGAGGACCGATTCATGTGGATACTAGTGGCCACCCACCTATTCCACCAATTCATAATGGCTCCACATCTTGGTAGATTTTCAATAGTTTTACAGGTCCCAAACTTCTGGGGTCTTTTTGAGGCCCTAAATGATGTTTTTTTGGCGTGGCAATGCCCAATATGTATTTAGAGGTAGATGCTGGGATGTTTGAAATGCTTACTTCTCGTCTAGTCCTTTATGATGAGCTATCAATCACCCCAAATAGAGATCGTATGCAAATGCTACGCCCCTAGGAAGTTGATGTATCGACTAACCACATTAAGGCCAACAAACCTTTTGGTGTTTCATCTTCTGTGGTTAAGGTTTCAGATGTTTAGGGTTTTCTCATTGATTCTTTATGTTAAAATTAATTTTTGGCCTCTTTGTTACCAAATTCTTGCGAATGAGCGTAAACGACACATCCCTCTCTTGAGGGATAAGCTGCCACCATTCTAGCTAGTTTGTGCACTTTGCATTTTACAGTCTTTTGTATTCTATTAATTAATAGAATATGAGTTCAATTGTATTATTGTGTTTCTTGCAATGTCTTTGTGTGTTTATTTTTATATCTCTTCCTTTATTTCATTCTCAACATAATATAGATTAAGTTTTCAAATATATGAAGGTTATGCTGACAATGAAAGGAACAATTATGAACAGTTTGATGATGTTCGTGGTCCAATTGAAGGTATACTCATTTATGAAAGTTTATTCAAAGACTTCATGTTACTCTGCACTATTACTCATTTATAAAAAAAATTGCCTTTGATATCATATGATCTTTATATAGAGATGATTATTGTTGCAAGAATAATGGTTGAGTTCAAGATACCAATGTGGAAAGATTGGTATAAAATTCCTAAGTTAAGAAATCAAGTTCCATTACTAGCTTCCATGTCATCACTTGCATCCATGCCAACACTTGCATCCGGATTAGCAGCAACACCTAAGAAAAATAAAAAGAAGACCATGTTGCAATGGCTAACATATCACAATACCCTAACTGTATTAAGCATAAAATATGGATAAATAATGGTTTTTCGAAAATGTTTGGGTGTCCACTGTCCCACTCTAGTATAAATTTGGAATCCATTACAAAAACAATTAGGAGAAAGAAGATAAAGGGGAGAAAGCAGTATGGAAGATGGTATCATTTACAAACTGAAAAAATAACTTGCTTCCAGTAATCGATTAAGTGACCAGAGCTTGAGAACTTTTCTAAGTCATACATGTTTTATGTATTTTTAGAGTATTAATCCCCCATTCAATTAGTATATGCAATTTTAATTTTAATTTTCTCATAAAAAAAGTTTCATACTTTGAAACAAGAAATGTTTTATGATATTTATTCTCAAAGGATTATCTTTGTAATTATTCAAAGTTTTTAATACAACATAAAAACTTGTAAAATTGTTCACTTGTTGGCCTTTACAATTATGACCGTTGGTATTTTATGCTTGTGCTTATAAATTCTTTATTTAATTTACATTACATTATTTATCATTGTAATATGTTGAAATTGGGATAGTTATGAATATGGTATAGAAGTTTTCTTGAGATTTTGTGTTATCTTATTTTGAAGAATCAATTCCATTCTTTATCTGTAAACTATTGTTTATAAATCATACCTTGTCTAAGAGCAAATATTCTCTCATAAAACATGTCTTTAAATTTTATTTCATTTTTATTTTTATTTATCAACTTGGGAGCTGATTGGATAAGAATATGGTGCCCTTTATAAATGTAAACCTTTGTTTGTAGCTTACTTTTTATTTTTATTTTTTAAATATCAATGTGTTATTTCAAGTCTTGCATTTGAAAACACTCAGTTTCTTTAATTCAATTAAAGAAACAACCAAATATCGAAATCAACACTGTTGAGGGTTACTCCTTTGGCTACTAGAATCTTTCATCGAGCCCAAACAAGGGAGGATTTTTCCTCCATAGGGTGCCTTGGCCATGTTATTTTCACTAGAACAACCCAAGGAACAACACCTGACACGATGACAGGGCATGGGGTTGCAATCCTCACATGGATACAAAAATTTGCCCATTATAGATATTTTATGGGTTTTGGGTGGTTTTTGGCCCATGTTTTTATACCCATTGTATTCTATTACTTCTTATCATATTATGGTTGAGTGATGATGCACAATACTGATATATTGTATTATTAATTGATTTGTTAATATAATGAAAAAGAGTTGTGACTCTATTTTGTTGCTTTTATTGGTTTAAGGTTTCCAGGTTAAATTGTTTGTCTGTTATGTATGTGCTATTTTTATTTATGATTTTCTTAAGAACATTTGAGCAATGATTCTCTTGCGTACATTTATTAGTCACCATTTTTCTACATTTGGTTTCAGAACTAGGGTTTAGCTGGTTTTGTGAATATCAAGGGCATCTTGTCTCCAAGATAAACCCTTTCTTGAGTGGGATCTCTGTGCCTATGAATCTTGTGTATGAAATAAAATGGGTATCATTTCAAGGATATACACAAATATTTAATGGATATAACTTTGAGTTATGGAAGCTTAAGATGGAAAATCTTCTTATGGATAGAGATCAATGGGTTTTTGTGTCTGGAAAAAATTCCATTGGTATGGTGAAATAATACTGAGAGAATATGGATAGGAATATATAGAGTACAATCTGACTCATCTCAAGAGGAGCCAAAGCTATGGAGATATGGAATAAGTTAGGGACTTTGTATTACATGAAGTCCCTATTCAAAGACATAGTTCTTCAAAACAAGTTGCATCTTTGTGGTATGAATGATAGTGAATCCATGATAAAGAATCTCAACGCCTTTAACACCATGGTAAGTTAGTTAGCCTCCATTAATATTAAAAAGAGATACATATTTTAGTTTGTTATGTTGTTTACCATATTCATGGAATAATGTTGGTGTGTTATTGGTAGTATGTTTATTACATCTATATTAAACTTCGAGGATGCAGTTGTATCATTTAGTATCAAAATATACAAGGAAAAAATATTTGGAGGGTCTAACCAAGGATGCCTTGTTTGTGAGAGATTGACCCAAGATGGAAATACAAACAACTTAGGGGACAAACAATCAACCTCTAGAGGCAGGTCTAAATATACAGGAACATTTATAATGAAATGATGGGAATGTGGTAAAGTTGGGCATTTAAAGAACGATTACATATCTAAAAATGTTAACAAAGGTAAGGCATTTGATGATGCCCCTTCCAAAAAATCCAAGACCTCCATAGAAGGAGGGGATGCATACTTGTCATACTCAAGTGCACACTTATATCATGATGCATGGTTGATCAAACCGAGTGCTTATTTTCACATGAATCCTCATGGGGAGTGTTTTGTGAATATGGAAAATATGATAGAGGTGATGCATTCTTAGGAGGTGGTTCAATAACTAAGATTGTAGGATGTGGAAGGGTTAGTATAATGATTAAAGATGGAAGGGTTAAAATCCTCCTTGGGTTCTACATATTCTAGGGTTAGTTAGAAATATGATATATGAATCTAGAAGTTAAATAACTTTGTGTGTGTGTGCGTGCTTCGATTCAACTAGATTTGTGTCTATATGCATGTTTATTTCAATTCTAGATTTGGAAAATAAGATTTTTGTTTATGAAGTGTTACTCTTCTCAGTAAATCACATAGAAATCACTAGAAAAATACCTTTTGTTCTTGCATCTTCATTAACGAAATTTCTTTTGTCTCGTGTTTCTATGTTTTTCATGTATTTCCTTGTGTGGATTTGGTTATGGACTTCTTGGATTAGGAACCTTAGCAACATATACAACAGCTCTTGAAGCTTCCTTGATGTTTCCAAATATTAAGTAAAAATGACATTTACTTTGATTGATATGGTGGATTCAAATTGATATACCTATGAATATTGAATTGATACGAACTATATGAAACTCCCTTTGAATGTGTTTCACTTCTCTATTGATACAATGGATTTTATGGATTCTTCTCACTATATGGAGGTTTTTTCTAATACTTTTTCTTTCCTTCACAAACAAGAAATAACTGTACTTTCTTTGGCTCATATACTAAAGTTGGCATTCACCTTTGTGGGCTTCGATAATTATATTAAATAACCTCGGGATTCCATAATTATATAAAATGACCAGACATTTTATAGTTTCAATGTGCTATGACATTCGCCTATACAATTTTTGAATAATCATTTGATTATTTCATCAATTAAAAAATATTTAGGTCACTTGCCTTTATGTATGCACAAAACTCTAAATTTAATCATTGTACTTTCCTTATAAATTTGTCTTTCTCCTCGAGCCTTTGTGTCTAGATAATGATCACATTCAAAATTCAATCATTTTGTATTAAACTTCTACTCTTCTTTGAAACCCATTTCAATTCGTCTTCTCCCATTATTTCTTAGGATCTTCCCACTTTGACATGTTATTTTTCTAAATAAATGAGAAATATTGCAAACATGATCAGAAACATCAATAGATTCATGGAAAATATATGCTTTTATTACATTGAATTTAACTGATACAACGGGGTTGATCCCCTTTTATATCATTATCAAGGTAGTTGTGCTATCATTACCATATAACTAATGTATTATCTGATTATCATTTTAATAGTCACTTATAAACTATGACTTTATTACATTAAATAAGCCTTATACTTGAACACAAATCAAAAGATATAGTTCACTTGATTTTTGTTTTGATTTTGTTTTATTTGATACTAATGACGATCCTATAAATGTAAGGGAGGCACTTGATAGAAATGAATGTAAATGTTGGAAGAAGGCAATGAATAAAGAAATGAAGGACTTGGAAAAAATGTATCAATTGATTTGGTTAAGTTGTATACTGAAAGAAAATTGGTTGGTAGAAAATGGGTGTTCAAGAACGTAACATGGAGAAGTACAAAGATTTCCTAGTATAAAATAAATATTCTTAGGTGGAGGGAATTAATTTTGGTGAGATCTTTTCTCCTATTTCTTACTAGTTAATTTCCATTAGATTTATTTTCTGTAACATCCCCAACCACCAACAGGCTGGGAAACGTCACTTCGTGGATGTAATTCTTATCTATTATACCAATTTGTAATGTCCCCGACCATCAACCTCTGCCAGGTAATGCTACCCAAACAACCTTATCTTTTTCCAACTAGCTCTGATACCAAATTATGAATTTATATACATGCATATCTAACTCAAATTAATAGTTACACCATTCTGTTCATGCCACTTATTCATGTAGAAATAATCATTAAAACATACTGACAATATATGCATACAGACGACATGTTCTAACCATACACAGATTAATACAAAAATAACAGTAAGCCTACACATACATCAGATATGATATATCTAGGCCTTACTCATCAAGTTATAAAACATGTACAATTACACAACATATAATAAACATAGATTTGGTACTTATCTTTCAATAGATGACCACCAACTGCATGAAGAACTTCCATGAGCCTCCTAGCCTTAGACCACGCTGCTCATTACGCTCAGCAGTGGGTCACCCCCGATATGGGACTAAACTCCACCGAGCAAGGGATTCCTAGGATTGGCAAGGGAAACATAAAATTCACACAGGTCAACAAGAAGGATTATCTCCCAGGGCCAACTCACAGTAACAACCTACAACCTCTCATTCCCCACATGCCTGTCCCACCCTAGGAAGTGTGCCCCTTCTCTGCTCAATAGTCCTTCAGTTGCCCCACTTCCCTTCCAGGGCTTCAGCAATAGGCCAAACAAGAATTCTCCAAGCACTATAGTTGCAGTTGGGCTCCCTATGGGAAATCACTTCCCCACCAACCTCTCTCAACTGGAGAGAGTTTCTTGTAGGCATAAAAAACTTCTTCTTCAGTCCCAAATTTTAAGTCAGTTCCAGTAAGGTGATGGAAACATCAAGGCTCAATAAAGAACAAACGATGGAAACAAGCCACACTTAGTCCAGGAACTGGGTGGGATGTAACAACCAACCATTATGACACAACATGACTCAAGAAGTTATAGGGTGCGTCGGCTTCACAGGTGATACACAACATAACTTGAGTATGGTTGCAAGTTCCCAAGGTGCGTTCTTTCTCAGAGGTCGATAATGGAGAATTAGTTTAATGCGTGAATCCTGTGGTGAATCACGAAGGGTGACATACCTCCATAGAATCGTAAGGGTCATGAGAATGGCGAGGAGGAACCCCCAACAAGCTGGATTTCCCAACTATAAACTACATGAGCCCAGGTTGACACATGTCTTCCTGAAGCTGCATGAGTTCCACTTAGCACTCGTTCCCCTTTCCCAGAAACTTAGGACAACAACTATCATGTCCACCTTAGCCTTTAGAAATAATAATAAAATAATATTCCCTTAGAGGTAATCCCTCTAGCTTATCCCCTAGGCCTAGACATTTATCCCCCTACCTTACCCTAACTGGTGGAGCTTAGTCCCCCATAATTCTTTCTTCCTGGTTGGTCTACATGAAACCGTGTAATTTTATTAATGATATGTGCATTTACATATACAAAAATCAGGCTCATGGCCTTAAGCATATAGGCTCTCAGACCTAATAAACATATAAGTCTTCAACTTATAAACACTTGGATCACCAACCTATAAACATAATTACAATTCAGCAGGGGCTTGGCCTTGGGGTGTTACAATCCCCTCCCCTTATTTTTTCACTATCCTCAGTGCAACTTACTTACAAAACAACAACAAGATTTCCAAAATCTTCAAAAAGATGTGGGTATTCTTCTCACATAACATCTTCATGCTCCCATGTTGCGTCCTCGGGAATGTACCAGGTCCACTGAACTTTTACAAGCCCTATGGCTCGATTTCGGAGCTGCTTGCTTTTCCGGTCCAATATATGCACCTGATGCACCTGAAAAGAGCTTTCGTTCTCCGCCTGAATCACATTCCAATCAATAACATGATTATCATCAGGTGCATATTTCTTAAGAAATGACACATGAAATACATTATGTATGTATGCATGTAGGAAATGCAATTCTGTATGCTACTAGACCAATCCTCTCTAGGATTTCAAACAACCCACAATATTGAGTTGCCAAATTTTAAGAATTTCCCAACTTCAGGGAGCTTCTGTTAGCCTTCACTCTCAGGAATACATGATTCCCTACTTTAAATTCTCTGTGAGTTATGTTCTTATCATCATAACTTTTATGTCTGTCTTGGGCAGCCTTCAAATTATGTTTAATCTTCAACATTTTCTCTTCCATTTCCTTGAGAAACTCTGGCCCAACCACTGCCCTATCAACTGGTTTGTCCCAACTTACTAGGGTGTTGCACTTTCTACCATAAAGTGCTTCAAATGGGCTCCTATTCAGTGATGCTTGATACCCATTATTGTAGGTAAATTCTACCAAGTGTAGATAATCTTCCCATTTAGATGGTTTTTCCATCACATACATCATTAGAATGTCCTCTATCACTTGGTTCACCCTTTCTGTTTTCCCATCCGACTCAGGATGATATGTTGTGCTAAAGTTCATATTTGTTCCGAACCCTTCCAGAACTTTGATGTAAACTTTGGGTCTCTATCAGACACAATTGTCTTGGGTACGCCATGGAAGCGTGCTACTTCCTTCATAAAATATCAGCAACATTAGTTGCCTTATGAGTAGTCTTCATAGGAGTGAAATGGACAAATTTAGTAAGCTTGTCCACTACTACCATGATTGCATCATGTTGCTTGCTTGTTCTGGGAAATCCTGTGATGAAATCCATTATTACAACTTCCCATTTCCACTCAGGAATGGGTAATGGCTGTAGAAAACCTGGTGGGTGTCTATGCTCAGCCTTTACCTTCTGACATTCCAAACATTTGGTAATAAAATCAACAATCTCCTTCTTCATACCTGGACAATAATATTGGCTTTTGATTGTTGAAATTGTTTTCTGATATCCTAGATGTCTTGCATAAGGTACATTGTGCATTTCTTTTAAAATCTCACTCCTCAATTCAGAAGAGTTGGGTACATAAACTATGTTTCTGTACAGGAGGATTCCATCAATTCCCAATTCATAATCCTTAACCTTCTACTGCATTTTACCTTGCTGCAATTTTGTTACCAATTCCATGTATTGAAACACTGATTTTGTAGCCTCTACAAATTTGTCTTTCAAATATGATTGGTACATGCTAATGGCTGTAGCATGGAACTCATGCACTCTTCTGCTGAGTTCATCAACCACTTTGTTCTCTTTCCCCTTGATATGCTTTATGTCAAATTCATATTCA
>WSFP011408087.1:0-25116 GCA_009831015.1 Picea engelmannii
ATGTGATTTTATGTTTATATTTGTTTTATTTTCCCACCATACTTAGTAACATCAATTGCTCATGGTTTTTCTTAAACAAAGGGGTGGCAAATATATATCTTGGTCTTTTAATATAGAAAATGGAAGGTTGTTTTTCCACTGGCCTCACATCATGGAAGGTTGTTCGTTGAGAGATTATTTTTCCACTTGCATAGTCACAATCATAAAAGGTTGTTCTTCCACTTGCATAGTCATAATCATGGGAGGTTGCTTAACCAATTTTAAACTTATCTTTAAAATTTCAAGCTTAAAATTTTAAAAATTAGAATTTGCATAACACTATTAAATTTATCTTTGTAATTTCATGCTTAAAATTTGAAAAATTAAAATTTGCATAACACCATTAAACTTATCTTTGTAATTTCATGTTTAAAATCTTAAAAATTATAATTTACATCTACAACACTATAATTATAATCATCAAAATTAAATTTTGTATTATGACTATCAACATAAATTGGGACTTATAAGTTGATATCTTATTTTTATTTTACTTTAATAGTGCATAAATCTACCGATGTACATAAATCTACCAATTACACCTTTTTGTAGTCTTTTTTTCTTTAACAAGACTTTGTTTTAATTACCTTAGTGTTACTCATTTTCAAAAGTACCAAACATGTCATTAGCAATATCACTATCTAGTATGTTGTATATAAGGAGCGTTATCAACCATATCCATTTTAATGATAAAATAATTTTGATCGATACCTTTTGTGTTTAGTGTCCAATCACTACATGACCATAATTTACCTCATTTCAAAAAAATTTCCATCCAAAACACTTTGCAATTGGGATTTAAACTTACAACTTTCATCTTGTAAGCCAAACACATTTACCGACATGATTTTTTAAGTAAATAAATAGAATTTGATGCAATATCTAGGGGCCTACAAATCAAATTGTAAGCCAAACACATTTACCGACATGATTTTTTAAGTAAATAAATAGAATTTGATGCAATATCTAGGGGCCTACAAATCAAAGATACACATTGGAAATACACATTCATACAATAACTGTAATTAAAATTCAAATAACATAAATGCACAACCACAATTCTACGTTCTTTATTGAAACCAATAGCCAATGATTTTGGGCCCTATTACATTCATATAGCCTATGAAAAAGTATATGGATCACATAACACCACCAACAACTACAAAAGACCAAATCAATGGAGATAAAAAATCCCTCGTTACATCAAATTCTCAAATATTTAAACTATGAGGAGATCATTATTTGGTTTCAAATTCATTTTATTTCTTGAGGTAATTGAAACATTTTCTTAACAAATACATATTTAATAATCACCTTTTAAAATTATAAATGAAACCCTTTCTTTGAGGATTGAATAGTCAAATATGATTTGGAAAAATGAACATGTTGTCCACTACAATCTAGGTTTTCTGTCATGCTTTTGTTTGGATTAGGCACACCAATTAAACTCCATATTTTTTAGAAATTCAAAAGGAAGGTAGAGGAATTATTCCTCTACATCATATAAAAATTTCAAATGCTAACTCTAAGTATTAAAGGAATGCCAGTCAAAACACTAACCCCCCATTACTATATGTATCTTGAAATTTCTACAGGTTGGTTCTTGTCGTAGAGAAAATCATCTATGGATAGACAAGCCCTCTAATTGACCTTATTACAGTCGGAGATAGACAATATGATAGACTACTATGGATTCCACCTAGTTCTAATACATACACACAAACTATGCTAAGAGATATGAGAAATATGATAGCTTACCTTTTCCCTATGGTTGTCCAATTGTATCCTTATGAAGAAGCTCCTCAGATCTAGTTCCTATGCAACCTCTTATACCTACTAGATACACACAAGACAAGCAATAGAGATTTTTCAAACATTTTGGCATATAAAAGTAATTGCATGCAAAGAGATCTCATCCATTACCTCAACTAATATTAGATCTACTAAACATAAACCAATAACATCACATCAATGATTTAAAACATGTTTGGAGGGGGAAAAGAACATAGATGCTTATTGATAAAATGCGTTACAACAAGTATAGATTACCTTGAGTTGATTGCTACACTCCTTGCTTCGAGTTCTTTGATATCTCCCTTAGAAACCCTTGCTTCGTTAGAATATGTGAATATACTCATCATATTGTGACAAGAGGATAATTGACTCTCTCTCACCTAGGATTTCGATCTCCACTTGTGTTGATGCACAACACCCAACTTTATAACAATGAGATGACAAAGGACTCTTCAATTTCGCTCCACCAGCATGACAACTCTTGATACTCAATTCTAAGGTATGCTATTAGGTGATTGTTCCCTCAATCAAGCATATCTTTATAGGAATGCAGAGAAGCTTAGAGATAGGTTCAAGGCATGTGAACTAGGTGAAAAAAGGCCATGCATAAGTTCCATGCTCAATAGTGCATCATGACCAACCCATCTCTTATTCATTTCCTTGGAACTCTCCAAATATAGAATATTAAGTGGATGGCAGTGGGTTTTATATTGACAACTAGCGACCAACTATGAGTTGTGTATGAGCAACATGCGGCTAGACACTTTTCTCCCTAGGAAAAATGCAGCTAGGATTTTAATATGGTATTTTTGAAGCAATTACTTAAGTACGACTCATGATTTCAACATAATAACATCATTAGGTTTTCTTCAAGGCCTAGGGTGACAAATACAAGTGTAAAAAATTCCCCCGAACGTCAAGTTTAGAAGAGGAACTGATGGCCAAAATACATTACCAAAATACATGGAATCCATTATGGCATAATGAAGGAGCTTGTAGATCAAGGGACTAGGAAGTACTTGCAAATATACATCAACCAATCGTATATATAAATCACCTTGGAGGTAGGCATACCCATGTTCAGATGTATTAAAAAACATGACCTCCAACACAATACACCACAAATCCATGAAATGATATGCAAGACCATGGCCACAAAAAATACACAGTGGATTCAAGTCATATACAATATCATAGCCATAAGAAAATAAAATGTGGATCTATGTCATAGTATACATTAGGAAGAAATATAGCATAAATGAGAGTGCATTGTGGTCTTCAAAGTAATCACACTGTAGTGATACAAGCCAATGTAGCTTGGGATGAGTAGAATAAATGGAGAATTCCCCTAAACACAAGGTCTTCAACTAAACCCCCTTGATGGTACGAATATACATCATGAAAATAACTGAGTTGATGTTGATCATGTTAGAAACCATATAATTATCGTTCATTGATGAATACCATTAAAAAATATGAGGGGACCCACTAATAATGAAAATGGACCATGTTACCGCCCAAATTAACACCCTTGTAATAGCTCCAATTGTGGTGCTAAGGAGGTAAACACACTTGGGAAATTCACCACTGTCACCTCAATACCTTTCCCCTTCACTTTAGGTCATATCCTAGAAGCCACATGGGGTATCCCAATATAAGTGCAGTAAACCTGTCAAATAAGTCATTGTCTTGAAAAATATTCACTTGAAAAAACAACACCTCAATATACGATTAGATAGACCAGTGCCCAACAATTGATAAGATGCCTTAAATAATATTCAATAGAAAAGAAGAGCACGAGCCACCCCAATATAATGAGGGTTAGGAGATAATTGTTGTTGGGTTTGTGTTATATTCTTTGCATGGCGAGAATTAATGTCAATTTTTGGGTGGTCCTCGATTTTCATGTCCATTTATGGGCGGTTTTTCGGCACATGGTTTTTCGTTGATGGTTTTCTATTTCCGATTAAGGAATTAGGGTTGTTGACTAATCCAGGTCATTGGATTAGGGTTTTGGATGTTGTTGGATCCTATATGTATATTGTATTGTAAACAATGTATGTAGTGAATGAATATATAATATGTTGGTTTTCCTGGTTTGGGTTTCCAGGGGAAAAATCTCCATGTAATGTGTGTATTTTCCATTGTATCTTTTATGTTCTTTTATCAAAAATCTGTTTGCAGTAAAATATTGTACAAGGTTAAAATCTACATTTAGTATCAGAGCAATTATTGTCTTCAGGGGGAAGCCTTTGTGGTCAGGGGTTTGGCTCAAGACTCTGGTAAGCCTTTGTTACAATGGGAGATCTGTGGTATTGATTCTTCAAGTGAAAAGAAATGGAGAGCAGTTCGAAAATAAAGATCGAGAAATTTAATGGGAAAAGTTTTGAGTTATGGAAGCTCAAGATGGAATATCTGTTGGTAGACAGAGGTCAGTGGATCATGGTGGATCCAGGTTCTACACCTACAAGAACCTCATCAGATGACTGGAAAAATTTGGATCGGATGGCGAAGAGAACAATCTGATTGTGTCTCTCAGATTCAGTATTGCTGAATGTATCAAGGGAAGTTACAACCAAGGATTTATGGAATAAGTTTGGGAACTTGTATCAGTCTAAGTCCCTGGTAAATAAATCGTTCCTACATAAGAAGTTGTATAACCAGAGGATGAGAGATGGAGACTCGGTGATAGAGCATCTGAACGCCTTCAATACTATGGTAAGTCAGTTATTATCTATTGACATTAAAATTTCAGATGAATATAAGTGTATTAGTTTACTGTTCTCTTTACCATACTCGTGTGATAGTTTTGTTGTGGCCATAGGTAGTAATACAACTACCTTGAGTTTCAATGATGTGGTCTCATCCTTGTTGTCGGAGGAGATGAGATGAAAGAACATGGAAGGAAAGAGAACATGTGCATTATTTTCAAGATGGCGCTCCTAGGATAAAAACAGATCTAAGTCCTCAAGTGGGAGATCTAAGTCTAAGGGTAGATCTAATTCTTTCGGAAAATTTGTAAAGGTATGCTAGAGATGTGGAAAATAAGGGCACTTCAAGAAGAAATGTAGATCCAAAAACATTGAGAAAGTGAAGGGATATGAAGGTGCTCCATCTACAGAAGAATAGAACTCCAAGGAAGACGGAGGGGATGTGTACTTGGCTTCTTCGAGAATACATACAGATCATGAGGCATGGTTGGTTGACTCGGGTGCATCCTTTCATATGACTCCCCATAGGGAGTGGTTATGTGAATATGAAAGGTATGATGGAGTGTTATCACTGAAATTTCGTTCGCAAATGGTTACAAGAATTCAACATCGCCAAACAGTTATGAGGTCACCCATGGACCAAAATTACCACAAAAGCATTTCCAAAGGGTCAAAAAATATACAAGCAGTGACAAAATTAAAGTGCGCTATGGCTACACAGGGCGCACACACACATGCGCAAAACAGAAACACAGGAAACACGCACATGCGCCCGATGCGTGACTGTGGTTTCAAAAAGCCGCGCACATATGAGAACGACACATTTATGAGAGTGGTCAGCCTCCCACCCACTTCGAGTTCAGCTTCCAAGTTGATTTAACACTCAAATCTGGACTGGATTCGACTGGGTGGCTAGTCAAAGACCTAGAAATGCCCTAATTAGCCTCTTTACACACTACAAGTGGGTTGAACAATACCTCAAAGAGGTGCTATAAAAAGGCCATGGGTGCACTTCATTTTTCAAGGAATTCAATAGCAAAGTTATGTTGCCACTATTCTCTTGAGGAATCCTCTATTCTCATCAAGAGTATACTAGCATCATTGCATTGGGCAATCCATCTCACCCCTTGAGTGGATTAGCAAAGAATTCTTTCACTCTTTCACCATTTTCATTTCGAAGTTGTAAGAAGAGCTTATTTGTGGGGGTTCAAGAGCCCTCCCTTGGAGGAAGAAGGGACTCATAGTCCTCTTTCTTCTTGGTGTTTTCTTTCACTAATATCAACCTTACCATTGGTGACATGGGTCTCATTGTTTCTTTTGTCCTTATGTCCCTATGCTCATTAGTTTAGTTGTTATTTTATTTCTTAGTTTAATTCTTAGTTGTTCTTTTATATTTATTTCTCTAACCCTTTTCCTTACAGCTGTCCTTCTTAGCAAACCCAACTAAGCTTGCAAGCACCTCTATTTTGCTCACTAAGGTGACGAAAGAGGCGTAACATGGAGGTAATGTTTTCCTAGGTGATGAATCGACAACTAGAATCATAGGATGAGGAAAACTTAAGTTGAGGATGATAGATTGAAGGATTAGAACACTATGTGGTGTTCTACACATCCCAGGATTGGCCAAAAATTTGATTTCTATAAGCAAAATGGACGATGCAGGAGTAAAAATGGTATTTGAAAAAGAAAGCTACAAGATGGTTCGAGGAGCAATGGTGTTGCTAAAGGGAGTTTGAATTGGAACTCTGTATAAGCTGTAAGGAAGCACTATTAGTGATGGGTGTGATAGTTCCATTGTTCCTGATATTGGAGTAGAAAAATAAAAACTCCTACAATCTCTGGAGAAAAGGTCATGTTGTGGCATCAAAGACTGGGGCATATTGGGGAGAAGGGTCTTCGACTACTACATGGTAAAGGTATGGTTGAAGGTATGTCTAACTTCTCTCTGGATTTTGATTTATGTGAACATTGTGTATATGGGAAGCATAATCGGGTAAGATTCCCCTTTGGTGCAACAGGAGCATAAGGAATTTTATAGCTAATGCACAATGATGTGTTTGGACCTGTGTCGGTTCCATCATTGGGAAAATATGTGTACTATTTTTCATTTATAGATGAATTATCGAGAAATACTTGGATATATTTCCTCTGGAAGAAATCTGAAGTCTTTGAAAGGTTTAAAGAGTTTAAGGCTCTTGTTGAGAATCAAATAGAGAAAATAATTAAAGTGTTGAGGACAAATAATGGTGGAGAGTTCTACGAGATTGAATTTGAAGAATTCTGTAAGAAGTGTGGTATATCAAGGAAGAATACTACTCCATATACACCTTAATATAATGGAGTTACATAAAGGATGAACATGAGACTGATGGAAAAAGAAAGGTGCATGCTTAGTGGTGTCGGGTTAGGGAAATAATTCTGGGCAAAGGTAGTGGATATTGCATGTTACCTAGTCAATAGATCACCCTCATCAACAATGGATGACAAGAATCCACAAGAGGTATGGAATGGTAAGAAACCTTCTCTCACACATCTCAAGGTATTTGGTTGTGAGGCCTATGTTAACATTCCAAAGGAAAATAGGAGTAAGTTAGATAAGAAGGCTGAAAAGTGTATCTTTATTGGGTATAAATACGGTCTCAAAGCTTATAAGCTTTGGAATCTAGAAACTAAGAAGGTTGTGTATAGACGAGATGTGGTATTTAGAGAAATGAAAGATGTTGTCAAATAGGAAGTCCTACCAAGTAAGGAAGAACTAGAGAAAATAGATTTTGAGCCAAAGGATGATGAATCAGACTCTACAAAAGAACATGAATTAGAAGAAGAATATCCTCATACTCAAGTATTGAGGAGACTGGTGTGGGAAAAAAGGATGTTGAAAAGGTATACTCTTGGTTTCTGTTCAAATTTTGCTTTGTCTATTATTGATGATGATCCTAGAAATGTTAAGGAGGCAGTGGATTCAGAGGATGAAAAATTATGGAAAAATGCCATGGTTGAAGAAATGACAACCTTGGATAAGAATGAGGCTTGGGATCTAGTGGAGTTGCCGACTGGAAGAAATCCCATTGGAAACAAATGGGTATTTAAAAAGAAGCTAAATTCAGAAGGAAAAGTGGAGAAATACAAAGCTCAGTTAGTAGTAAAGGGTTATTCCCAAGTTGATGAAATTGATTTTGGTGAGATTTTTTCTCCTGTTGCCAAGTTAACTTCTATTATATTTCTGTTATCTTTTGTTGGTGCGTTTGATTTTGAAGTAGAATAGATGGATTTGAAGGAAACATTCTTACATGGGGATATGGAAGAATAAATCTATATGAAGTAGCTAGAAGGCTTTGCTGTGAAGGGAAAGAAGGAGCTGGTATGCAAGATGAAAAATTCCCTATATGGTTTAAAACAATCACCAAGAATGTGGTATCAAAAATTTGATACTTATATGCTGGGATTTGGATTCACAAGAAACAAATGTTGATTTTTCAATAATCTAGGCTTAAGCATGAAGTTCATTCCATTTTATCATTTTACTTAAACCATAGACAATTTGTTGCAGCAACCAAGATCACAAGAAGAGACACCATGCATAGGTACACAAGAAGTATCCTGGTAAAACCTTCTCAACAAGGGAAGAAAACCCAACCAATCCTTTGCTATATTCTTCAAGAGAAATAACTCCACCACCAAGAAAACCTAGAACACAAAAGGATGCTCACAAACCCTAGAAGACTAGCGCCCAAGAGAGGTACACACTTTTCCCAAGAAGATTTACTTGCTGAAATTTCCAAACTCACACTTAATATATGATTCCTCAATGAGGAATTTACCTTTACTTATATTAGACTGAACCTGTCAAAAAAAGTTTCTATTGGAACAACAGGGCCGACCTCACTATCTCACAATATAATTAATAATTACAAGATTAATTATTTTTTACATTAAGGTGGGGATGACCTGTACCCTTTACATTACAATTAGGGTTACAGGTAAGTCTATCTCTTGAAAAATATAGAAAGGGATCTCATACACCCACTAGTGATAAGCCACTAGGGGCACATCCATAGGGATGTCCATATCTCTATCTCACTGTGTCTCACATGAGAACCACACTCACTAATGCTCAACCACTAGGATCACGTTCACCTGTGCTCATCCACAGGCACGTCCAACTCAATAGATCTTCTTTCCCACTACATTACATAAGAGAGTCATCTATAGTTCATCATCTCAACTCTCTGCTCAGAGGAGGCTAATACATCATTTTCATCTCTGTCTCATAATGATGCAATCAACTCATGGGAATTCACACGTTCACCTTGTGATCAGCCACATGCACATCCAACTCATTAGATCTCCTTTCTCACTGCGTTACACAAGAGAATCATATGGATTTCTTCTTAACTCTCTGTAAGGAGGAGGCCATCACTACATTCTAGTTCTGTCTCAGATAGTAACCACACACCCATCTCAGGGGCTCTCTCTCAGGTCTGTGTCCTAGAGGATGTCTCATGCAGCTGTAATCATCAACACTCCCTCTCAGTTAGGGAGGCATTCTCCATCAAGCCAAGTCTCGCACGAAAATAATCGAACTTTTTCTTCACTGTAGTCTTCAACACTCCCTCTCAACTAGAGAGGTATTCTTCACCAAGCCAGTTTGGTGAATATGTTTGCAATCTGCTCATGTGTAGGAAGGTACTGTACGTGCACTTCTTTCCTCTGCATCATGTCTCTAAAAATGATATTTTATCTCAACATGTTTCGATCTATCATGAAACACATGGTTCTCAAAGAGCTTCACACATCTCTGGTTATAATCATATAATCCATCTTATGATCAAGTAAATCTACCAGAAGCTTATAAAGTCACACTGCTTCGCACACTTAATGCTATATACTCTGCTTCTATGGAACTCAAGGCCACAAAGATTTGCTTCTTGCTACATCAAGAATCCATGGCAAACTCCATGGTAAAACAACAACTAGATGTGCTCTTCCGGTCCACTGTACTTTCTGCCCAATCTATATCAACATATCCCTACAAACTCAAGAACATACTGGAGGCATATCTTATGCCATATCCAATTGTGCCTCATATATATCACAATACATGCTTTGCTGCTATCCAGTGCGTCTGTCTCGGCTAACTCATGGAATGAATAAGTACATTCACTGCATAACATGAATCAAGTTTGGTGTTAACCAAATACATCAATGATCCAATCAGTTGTGGATCAATCTCGTCTGAATCATCATTATTCAATTTCTTCAGATCCATCACCGTGGATTTGCATTATGTCATACTTAACTTCTTTAATATTCCCACTGTATATTTTCCTTGACTCAGGAAAATCTCATCGGTCCTCTGTCATACTTCTTGTCCCAAGAAGTAGTGCATCATACTCGTATCCTTCATCTCGAAATCAAAATTCAAAGCTTACTTGTATCCAACAACAAGGCTTTCTGAATAAGTCATCAAAATTAGGCTCTTGTCACCAACACTGTAATAATATAGGTGTTGGCACAAGGGAAGAACCAAGGTTCAATGCTACAATAATGCACCAACAAAGCCCTAACTATCGACCCTTTCGACAACACTTGCGAAGCAGATGAAGTCTCACCCGAGGTAGAGGTAGGGGTGGTTGCAAGAATTAGGTGTCTGCAACCTTAGCTGGGACACAAATCTGTGATTATAATACTTAATACAGCTCTTAGCACTGTCAGTTCCTTAAAATGTAATCACTATTCACTTCGCTGATACAACATAGCTTCGTAACATTCACACTAATCTATAGTATTCAAGCACTTAGCATATACAAATGGATCATAATGAGCATATCAAGCACTAAGAATGACTATCTAGATCAGATCTAACATTCTCACATATAATAAGCACAAAGCACAAATAGATCTATCTAAATATATCATATCACTTAGCGTATAACATATGAACACATCAAGACAAAGCACAAAGCACATAACACAGTGTTTACGTGGTTCACCCCCACCCTGGGGCTATGTCCACCAAATATTCTTCTTTATTGTCTTCAATTAATCGGTTACAAGCACAAAGCCATCAAAACCCTTACTCCGCACAGGACAAAAGATTTGCACAGCTCGCTGGATCCTTCTTCCTTGCGCTACAAAACTAAGCTCTCCACAATATGCTACAAGGATTTGCACTTAGCTCTGCAAGTCTCTTACAGTAATGCACAAAGCACTTACATACTCTACTCACACTTAGCATACATTCACATCACATAGATGTACTATTCTCTATTTATACATACAAAATAGGCCTAAACATGGGTAAACCCATGGGCCAACATCCCATTCCTGTTACATATTCCCAAAAACCCAAAAAGGGGCCCAAAAGGGGGCCGAGATCCCATGATATCTGTTTCGTCTTGTGTTGTTACTGGATAAATCAGTATATGCAGACACTAACAGATCTCCCTAGATCCACCTGGATCTAGAACAAAACAGGACAGGACATGACTCTTTCCCTAAGTTGTAATCATCGAATATACTACCAAGAAGGAATGAGTGACATACCTTTATATCGCTTCCTTACGTCTTTGTTGTTCCTACTTCGCTCTAGTTCTCTTGTGAGATCAGGTCCAAGACAACACAAACCAACTGAAGTGAAGATAGCGAAGTATATTCAATGACAACCTATGCATATGATCAAGGATTTATGCAATAAAATAAAAGCGATTTTATGGGAAAGGGACATGCCACTGTATTGTATTAAATGAAAGTAGAAGATACAAACAGATCGCCTTGATGTCACAAGCTTCCTTTCAGGGGTCCTTGGTTCCAACACACACACTTTCTCTACACTTGCATGAAGAAGATCCAATATGGCTTGATAGACAAATGGAGGCCTCAAGCTTCAATTCAAACATGGTTCCTCACACAATTCTTTCATCAATTCTCCATTCAATCTTGCTTAACCTCTTCCTTGAGAAACCCTTCATTATATAGGAGAAGGAGAGATGGTTAAAGGGATGAGGATGATCCCACTAAATCTGAGAAGTCAGTAGGATGGCAACCGTGCAAATGCCAACTCATTTTCTAGAAGATCCTCTTCTATAACCTTCATAACTTCCTCTTCCTTTTAAGCTTTAAAACAGGTCCGCACCCTACCTATAGAGCAGACTGCGACCACCTCATAGGCTAGGTATAGGATTGCCTGCGAGAATCAAGATTCTCACACCCTACAACATAGTTAGCCTGCAAACTCATCTTAAAAATATGTTTTATGGAAGAAGACAACAGTCATTTTTCTCAAGTAAAAGGTCCTTATGAGAGCCTGAACACATAATTGTAGAGACACCACCAGAGTGACGAAAATAATGTGTAACAGAATGCCCCTCAAAGTATGAGGCTGGAACTCGTGACAACCAAAATACTTTGTAAAATGCATGTGTGTGTTAGAAACAAGGATCACACCTAATCAGAAACCTGCAAACAATCAAGCATCTACATAATATAATACTAGTTCTAAGGTAGGCATTCCCATGCTCAGACCACAAATGAATGAAATCATAAATGTAGGCCATGGCCACCAATCATACACTGTGGATCCATGTCGCCAAAATACCACATAGCCACCAGGAATACATTGTGGATCTATGTGTTTAGAAGACGTAGATTAGGACATAGCCACATGACATACTATGTGGATCTATGTGTCAATACAAATCATAAATACTCCAGTGCAACCTCGGCCAAAAAAGATGAGACCCAGGGTATTCAATCTCGTCGTCTGAAAGTATGAATCTAGCCATGTGATTACATGTGTCGAAGTTGAACATGGTAGAAACCACTCGATTACCAGTCATTGATGAAAACTGTTAACAAGTGCGAGGGAAATCACCATTGATGTCAATGACTCCCAAGGTACCTAAGTACAATTCGAACGAATGTGAATAAATGAGCTGAAGTTGAGCATTTGGCGAAATCTCTCGATTAGGGACCAATGATGTGAATCCACTGTCGAAAGCGAAGAGACCTTCCATTAAGGCATGCATGTTCTAAGGTACTAAATGATTTCTAAGTCTTATTCCCGGATAATGAGTTGGAGTCGATGGAAAAAGACTCGTCACAGGAGGGCCTTGATGTATCCCCCATCAATGACACGAAATAAGTAACAGATTTTGAGGGTAAGTCAAAGTACAAATATGATTTGAAATAGACACAGGGAAGGCCGACATGGTAAGAATGGACAACTACAGATGGCCGACTCAATGGAGGGCTTGTTTGGACTTCTCTTGAACATATGAATGACACAACAATAGTATTGGCAGCATTGACTCAAAGACGACCCAATATATGACCTTGTAGTAAGTCAGAGGAGAGACAAATGGATTTCCCAACCTGGATTCAAATGACGAAGATGGAGTGTCATGTTCAAGAGCAACGCTTACTGCCGCCAATACAAATACGAAGGTATATCCCTTTCCCAAAATTTCCCCCACCATTTCTGGCGAGTACCTCTTTATTTTTACACAAGCTTGAGGAGGATAACATATGCTTGTTGATGTAAGCTTATTCTTCGGATGAGTCCCTCAGAGTACATTTAACGAACCCTAGGAAGGAGTGGTTCGGTCCCATAAAGGGTCTTTTGATGTTTGTTTATCGAGTCAAAAGATAGAAAACTCAGGGTTTTTCATATTTTGAGAGTCTGAAAAACACTTAAAGAGAACTCTCCAAGTTCCTTTTTCGTAAATTAGTTTGACGAGACCGAAAAAGTGATAAACTATTGCTCATCGAATGTTTTCTTCAAATACTTTTACGAGTGTGAAAAGAACAAGATTGGTCATCAATATTTTCATTTTTATGGAGCGTGAAAAGAGCTTAAAGGATACTCCCTTAGTTTTGTTGTTTTCGTGTTACCATGATGAGTACGAAAATATGAAAAAAGTATACTCGGTTACGTTCTCATGTATATTCGAGTGCGAGAACGAATGAAGACTGAGCTCAAGGTTTTTCCTACAAAACCCTAAAAAGATATTCATACATGTGATGAAAAAGGGAAAAAATACTCGTACACCGTCATTCAGGCTTCTAGGTCACCTACCTGCAAAAAAACCATACTCACAAGGCTATTAGGGTATTAGGTTTTTAAAAAAAATAACAAAAAAAATATATAAAAAAATCAATAAGAAATAGTAAAAAAGTGAATAAATATGGGTGAAAAAGCCCTTTTTAACCATTTCATTGTTACTTTGCCAAAAACTTGCCCAACACACCTCTTTTTCTCCAAATTTATTTGCTCGATTGCGGGAGGTACAGGTGGTCATTCAGCAAACGGTTTCAGCCAACGAGGTAATCTCTTGATTCTTCAACTTTTTCATGGATTAAAATCGATTTTTATTGGTAATTTTAAGTGTTTGAGTCCATTTTAGGGTCGGTGAATGCCCTTAGGCATTCTCGCAGGTGAGCCATTCGGGACCTGCGAGAACCTAAGATTCTCGCAGGTGAGATTTAGTGTGCCTGAGAGAATCTTGCACTGTGTGCAAGCTTCACCTGCGAGGGCCGAAAAATGGATTTTTGTGCAAGTTTTTACTCAATAATAAATTATTCAAGAGGTTAATAAAGAGTTGCTAACTTCCTTCTCATGGCTCCATTACAGGTATTGATCATCACGATGTTGGAATGGAGGGAAAGGGAACACAAGGAGGATGATTCCATTGCCAAAAATGATCCGCGTACAGTTGCTGCCCTCCGGGAATGTGGTCTTTTAAAATTTTTCAGGATCCTGGGCATGAGATCCCAACTCAGGTTGCTAGAGTACTTGGTCCACATGTGGGATGTGGATCAACAGTTATTTCATGTAGGGATCCACACGCAGACACTAGATATCGAGGATATCTATTTTCTGACGAGGTTGTCATGACGCAGATCCCATGAGACTCTGACCAGAGGTAGGGGTGGTGGACTTCCTATGAGTGAGTATGTTCGTCGACATTATGTTCCTAAGGTGGAGAGAAGCAAAGGTAAAGTCTCCATTTGGGGGGTCCAAGACTTGACCCTATGGACTATCTTGTTTACCATTTCCCTCATGGCTGGGAGCGCGGCTACGCACATGGATCTCCAGAGCTATTTCCAATATGAAATAGAGTGCACAGAGCCTCGGGTTTTTAACTAGTAGGACACGGTTCTCCGCAGTATGAAGAGGCAAATGACAAAGTGTAGAAGGGGTGACCTGAAAAAGTTTGGGTACGGGTCGATTTTGGTGTCTTTCTTCCTTGAGAGGGTCCCACTGCTGCGACTACAGGTAGATTGGGGTTTACCGGCCCCACAAGATCCAAGGTTGCTGAGGTGGTGTAACCTCATGGCTCAGCTCGTAGCAGGGCCTATAATAAAATATAATGATTCATTTTTTGACTGGTTGAGGCCCCAGATGCTGATGATCGATGACTACGCATATGCTGGTTTGGATTTCCGAGGAGATTCGGATTTGGTCTTGCCTGAGGACGCTCAGTGCGGTGACTTAGGTGAGAAGTACACATTTTGTTCTTTTTAAATGTTTTTGCAAATTTTATTATATAAAATGTTTTTATGTCTATCTAAGGACTAATTAAAAATTTCTTTTGACGACACAGATGTGGGGCCGTATTGACCTCCAGGAATGTCTCCCATTCAGAGATGGGGAGAAGTGGCTCTAGTGGCAAGATGGGATGCTGAAGACTATGAGGTAGTTGAACATAACTTAGAGGGACTGACTGTAGATGTCCCGGACATCGCTATTGGAGAGATCCCGAGACGTTATCAACACCATACCGTGGGCATGTCCGAGTCTCTCAGTCGATTTCTCTGTAGGGTAGCCCGAGTAGTTGTATGTTACCGTGAGCATCATCCGTGATGCTATTTTTTAGAAGCTGTGGGCTTCATATGTTTTTATATTTTGGTCCTGGAAAGAAACTTTTTGTAAAACGTTTGATCGTTATATATATATATGCGGCTTCTACGAGCTTATTTTGTTTTGTATAATACATGTGATGTGTGATTGGTTTTATAAATGTCTCATATGTCTCTCTAAAACATAATTAGCTAAAGCATCAGTCAATGTATTTAGACATCTAGGAATGTGCTGGTATTCGATATAATCAAAATAACGTTTCAAGAGGTGAATTCGTAGATAGACCCATAATAAAGTAGGACTTCAGATAGCATAGACATTACTTAACTATAGCATTACTAGCTCTGAATCGAGTCGTATAACCAGGTGGCGGATACCAAGCGAAATAGCATCGATCAACAATTCGATGATGACACTATACTTTGCGATATTATTGGTCGCACAACTGAGGAAAACACCTCGTAGAATGATGAGTTCGTTTGTAGATGCGTAAATTGCCCATGCAACATAAGCTAAGTTCTGAGTACTATGGCTAGTGCCATCGGTGAAGCCAATATGGGGTAGCGAAGACTCCGACATCTGGAAACCAAGCACAACGCAAGGTAAGCGGTCGAAGGCAGAAACTAAATAATGAAAAAGCACACTAAAGTAACACACAAAAAGTAGGATACAATAAAATACAAGCACTCATTCACAAATGATCTAAGAATAATACTTCTTTAAGTAAATCCCATTTCTGGGTTCACTCAAAGGGATACCCTCATAGTCCACTAAATCATAGGCTCCTTTTTCCAACACCCATCTGACGATATAAGGACCTCGCCACATAGCCTCAAATTTTTCGGCTCCTAGAAAATCTCGATCTTGTTCATAAAGTAGAACTAGATCACCCTCAGAGAAAACATGTGGCTTGACATGCTTGTCGTATTGTTTCTTTTGGGTTTCTATAACTAGGGTGGCATCACGACGGGTTTCATCTAGTTGCATAAGATACAACAAACGTTCTTCTTCAGCATAAGTGTTCAGGAGAATTTCAATGACTAGCTTTAGAGACGGTATCTCACATTCATTCGACAAAATGGCTTCAAGACCATAGACTAACAAGAAAGGTGTAAACTTGGTATAAGACTTGACGGATGTCCAATAAGCCCACAATGCTGAAAATAACATCGTGTGCCAACTTGTTTTGTGAATCCCTATCATCCGTCGAAGCATGGTAATGAGGAATTTGTTTATTGCTTCAACCTGGCCGTTGGCCTGTGGGTAATAGGGTGTTGAGTTTTCATGGCGAAGACCCAACTTTTCGGTGAGTTCTGACATCATGAAGTTTCTAAAGTGGCTACCATGATCAGTAACGAGAGCTTGAGGAACACCAAACCGAGCAATGATGTGATTGAATATGAATAGTGCTACAGTCTTTTCGGTATTGGTGAATGTCAGCATCGCCTCGGCCCATTTCATAAAATAATCTATGGCTACAATAATGTATCCATGCCCCCCGGCCGAGTGAGGGTGACATGTCATGAAATCGATACCCCATTTTGTAAAAGGTTCAATTGAGACTACAAGGTGTGATCGTATTTTGTTGTTGTAGGTTTGGCAAGTGTGGCATTTTTGGATAGCAATAATACAATCATTGAATAAAGAAGGCCAAAAATACCCAGCTCGTAATATCTTCTAGGCAGTAGCATACCTAGACATGTGACCACCATATGCTCTAGAATGGCAGTCATTCAGGGATTTCTCGGCTTCATCAAAGGTGAGGCAGCGTCGAAAAACAGAGTCAATGCCCCGACGATAAAGAGTATCACCAAGGATAATATACTGGCGGGATTGGTAGTGTATGCGACGACGGTCAATGCTAGACAAATCAGGCCAGAAAGTCTGGGTCTGGAGATATATGATGATATCCCCATACCAAAGGTCATCGGAACTGATCATAAAAAGGGATTCATCGGGTAATGAATCCTCAGTTACATTTTCCGTCTCAGAACAGGGAAGGTCGCATATCAATTCGACAAACACCAAGGATTTCTTGTACTTAGTGTGTTTGAATTCTAAGTCAAACTCCTGGAGTATTACAATCCATTTTGAGTATTTTCTCCCTAGCAATTGGTGTGTAAGAATGCGCTGCATAGGGTTGCAGTTGGAAAACACAGTAGTCTTGCATAAAAGGATATAGTGCCTGAAACGTTGAATAGCTTGGACGACGGCCAAGGCCATTTTTTCAACATGTAAATACTTGGTTTTGGTAGTCGTGAGACTCCGACTCAAATAATAAATAACATGTTCGTCATGAGAATCATCCTCCTGGACTAGAACCATAGCAATGGTAGAGTTTGAGGCTGCGAGGTATAGGAAATAACTCGATTGTAATCGGGTGGGAAAAGTAGTGGGGTACGGGTTAAATTCAATTTTAAAGCATCGAAAGCTTTGTTGGTAGTGGTATCCCATACAAACTCAGAACCTTTCTTGAGTAGTCGAGTAAAGCCAAGAGTTAACTCAGCGTAGTTTGGGATGAAATGACATAGAAAGTTTGCCTTCCCCTGCAAACTTTGTAGCTGGCAAAGTGAGGAAGGAGGAGGGAGATTGAGAATCACCTCGACCTTCAAAGGATCTACCTTGATCCCTTGACATGAAACAACAAAGCCCAGAAGTCGGCCGAATTCTACATAAAAAACACATTTGTGGGGATTTAAGCGTATACGGTAAAACCAACATCGAAGGAAAATGGGGCGGAGGTGTGTTGGATGATCTACATGGCTTATGGAATGAGTCGGTAAGTTATCAAGATATGGCTACACAATGTGCTTTATATCATGAAAGGCATAAGACATAGCACGTTGAAAAGTTGCGCCGACATTCTTTAAACCGAAGGGTAGTTTCCGGTAGGCGAAAGTTCCCCAAGGACAAATAAAGGCAGTTTTGTGTTGGTCTGCGGGTACAATATTGATTTGATTATATTCGGAGAAACCATCCATCAGAGAGAAGATTTCACTTCCGGCACAATTGTCGACGATCTGGTCAACGAAGGGGGTAGGAAAGTTGTCTTTAGGACAAGCTTTATTAATGTCCCTATAATCAACGCACACGTGGATCATACCTTGTTTCTCGTTAACCGGAACAAGATTGGAAACCCAGTCAGTTAGAGACATAGGGTAAATAAATCCATCTTTGAGAAGTTTCTCAACTTCAAGATTGATAGTGGCTGCTTTACGTGGGTGGACCGGATGAAGTCATTGTCGTACGGGTTTAGCACCCGGGTATGTCTTAATCTTGTGTACAACAATGTCGGGGTCAATACCCGACATTTATTCATAGCTCCATGCGAAGACGTCATGGAATTCTTGGAAAAGAGACTTGTAGGTGACAAATTCATCATGGGAACACGAAGCTCCGATATGCACATTTTCGACAACTCCAAGTTTGATGGATATGTTGAGGGGGATGGTGGGTGAGATATTACTTATGTTCCCTTCGTAGAACATATCGTGTGTAGACTTGGGAACGGTAGAAATGACGACAACGGTCGACGTGGTCGAGATCCATTGGTAACTCTCAATGGTGTGTGGTTCCAGGAAGAGAATGGAACGATGATGTCCATCATCCCAAGGGGTATCTTCCATGGACATAACATACATAATCATCTCATCTGTAGGAAAAATGACATAGAATGGATCTGGAGATAAATCATCAAGAGAGGGGGTAGAAGGGGTTGCCAATTGAATGGCTTGATAAGCGGATTCGACTGGACTCAAATCATTTGGTTTCCATAGTGAAGATGATCATCGGGGTTGGGTACTATCCACGGGTCGTAAGACGCAGGGGTTTCTTGAACAGAGGTGGAAATCACATTGATCGAGGTGACTAACAGATGTGGAACATCGGGTGGTGGAATGGGGAAAGTACCCATCAAAGAGGAGTCTTTAAGAAGACCCACACTGACATTCTCATATCCAGGGGGTGTTTTTGCAATGAAAGGTACGTTGCTGGTACGTGCATCAGAGTTAAAGAAGGCCAATTGGTCCATCATAATTACTTTTGCTTGATGTGGGAAATGTATGACATGGAAAAGAGTGGACACAACTGCACACATGGAATCAATCTAGCTACGACCAAGTAGAAGGTTGTAATCGAGAGGAGCGTCAAAGACCTCCACCTCAATGTTGACTGTTTTTCCTTCTAACGTAATAGGCAACGAAGGGAGGACACCGTAAGGCTTAAAACCAAAGCCATTGAAATCTTTGAGCGTGTTGTGGGATTCGGTTAAGGGAGGAGAGCCGATGGATTTCCAACAGGTAATTGACATGACACACATTGAGGTACCCTCATCAATAACTATTCTACAAATGTTCTTGTCGGAGACAATAACTTGTATTTGGAATGCGAGTTGAGGGGGTAACCTTGGAATGTGATCTTCCAAGTCAAAAATTATTAAATTTGTATCAGTAGGGTCGATTCCACCAATAGCTTTCAACAATTCCTTTCGTTGTGTAGAACAACTCTGAAGGACTTCGAGGGTTGACATCACAGACGGTGCTTGGGACAAATCTTCGACAATACTGTAGTTCTGGGTAGCATGCGCATGAGGATTGAAAGCAAATTTTCAGACAACACCCTTTGGGGGAGGGCGAAGAACTGTATCTGGGCTCGGTCGTTCGACATGAAGAGGACCATTGGTAGGTGGAGTCATGGGAGATGGTTGGACCAATGAAGGAGGTATTTCATCAACCTTCTCTTTGGAGGAAGAATAATCTTTGGCTCGAGTGGTAAGTGTGATGCCATTCTTCTTTGAATCACCTGTACACATTAATACATAGGATGTAGTGGAGGCGGAGGGTTGGTCATGAATGACCAATTGGGCTTGTTGTTGAGAAGGGAAGGGTTGTGACAACACAGCCGGAGTAGGCGGTTTCGGGGTCCCTTGAAGGAACTTAGTAACCTCGGCTCGTCTTGGACAATCCTTAGTGTAGTGATCATCACCACAGATAAGATAAGGGTATCGGGATTTTTGCTTATCCTTATCGTTAACAGGTTGTGTTTTGGTCTTCTCATATTGCGGATTATTTTTATCCTCCTTGTTCTTACCCTTCCCTTTTTTGGATTTATTCTTTATGGCAGGGGTAGATTGAACAAAGTTCACCTCAGAAATCTTGCCAATGAGAGGGGTAGGAGATGAAGCATTTTGAACATTAGAAGAAACGGATTTGGGGTTGTGGCTAGAGGCTTGTGTGGAATGGGGTTGGGCATGGAAAGTGCCAATCACAACGTCAGTTGCATGAGAAGTAGTAGGAGTAGTTGAAGTAGCAGTAGTAGAAGGACGAGGTGCGTCAGGGAGTAAATCGTAAATAGTACTTGTTTGTGAGTAAAGGAGGTTGAGGTATTGAGCATGACTGATCGCCTATTCTTCTATGACAACTCCACCCATGGTGATGTCACTAGCGATGTCATTCATGAATGATTTCGTGAACCACTCTGCCAGTAACTGGTCGGGAAGTTCGAGTTTGATGAGACGTCATCTCCGTCGCCACTCATGAATGTGATCAGAGCTATGAGTGGCTTTGGTCTGTTTGAAAGAACTCAAAATTTTGGTTCCCATTTTGTAATGGATTGGTAATTGGTAGTGAGTGAGGAAAGCCATAGCAAGGGTGTTGAAGTCGGTGAAGAAGCCTCGTGGTAATTCTATATACCACTTTGTAGCGGAACTTGTGAGAGTTCACTGAAAAAGGCATAAACAAATAGAGTCATCCATCAAAGAGTTGGATGAACACAAAAGATGAAAAGTAATTACATGATTGTTCAGGTCCTCTCCTAGTTTACCATCGAATTTAGGGATGTCGGATGGTAGTTTGGCCGGTATCGCAGGCCATTAAGGAGAGTGACGTATCAGATCATTTAAAATTCTCGACAGATCAGGGAGGTCCAGGGTGGCTAACTGTCTATTCACGTATGGGTACTGGTGACTTTGGGGAGGGAGCCCCATAGGTATACCAGTAGGACCATAAGAAGTTTGTGTATAATGCGAAGATCCAGGCAGATTCGGTTGTTGGTGTGGAGGCAGGTAATTTATAGGGTTGTATTGGTTGGGGTTTTTCTATTGAACAAGGGTGTGGGGTTGAGCGCTTGAGCCCTAAATAGGATTGGACGTACCTGGATATGGTTGGCCCGTACTAGGGGGTATGAAGGAGCTATCTTGAGGCTATTTACCCCCAGTAGAGTAAGGATTGTTTTGGATAAGATGGTTCCAATACTGGGCCAAGGATGGAGGTATGTTCTGTCCATAGGGTGGGGTAGGTGGGGGTTGCCCTCCAATCAGGGGTTGTATCCCAATTGGGATTTGTCTTGCAAAAGGGAATGGGTTTGGCCTCCTTGGTGAAATTGTCTACCAACATGAATCTTGTAATTAGGTGTGAAAGAAGGGATGGTGCCACTAGGGTCGGTGCCTCTGATAGGGGATGAAAGATGCCCTCTGAAAGGGGCTCGAGGAAGTGTTGGAATAAAACCAGGAACGAGATGGTGCCCAGAAGGAGTGGAAATTCCAAGAGTTTCAGATGGGATTTGTGTAGGATCGAGAATAGAATCATTCAATGCATGATATCCAGGGGGAAGTGTTGGGGGTGAATCTAGGCGAAGGCAGCGTGCCAATGGGAGCTTGGCTAGCCACCGTAATCTTGGTGTGAGGACTCGTAGTATCTGGGACCATTGTGTAATGGACCGTTTGTAAGGGAATAGTCAAGACGTGGTCGGCTGGCGAAGCGTCTGAACCAGGAAAATAATAGGCAGTAGTAAAAGGTATTGTGTCTGGATTGGATGTTTTGGGCGGCTCAGGTGTGACAGTGATATCAACGCCTACTCTTGAGCCAAAGAGATCCCATCTAAAAATTCCAGTAGTCCAAAAAGGATCTTGATCCTCAGGTCCCGTGAAAGGTCCGATTGGTAACCCAGAAGACTCAAAAACTATTTCTCCAAAAGAATTCACTCGAACAATACGTTTCACAGAGTTGGGAGGAAGTCGGGAGTCCTCTAGAGAATTGGTAATTTGGAACCGTTCTAAAGAGTTAGTTCTTTACACTTGTGGAGTGGCAACGTCTTGGACTTCACTCTGTTGAGGAGAGCCCTCCAGTGAGTTGGTAGGCAAGGGTTGAGAATCTTCCAGATCTTTTGGGGGTAGTCCTTGCATTCTACCTGAACGACGTGGAGGGTCAATTGTGATTGAGTTAAAATCTTACAAAATAAATTCTATGGTCAACTTAAGTGAACAAACAACACATGCTAGTAAAATCTAGGAACCAAAACCAAGCAAACAAGACCTTCCAATTCCGAAGTCACTAGTTGGTGATGAAATCCAACGTCATGACGTCGAGACAAGAAGGGGTTGGGCGAGGGTGGAAAATTTACGTAGATGACTTGCTTAACGGACTTACACCTTGGTGCAAGCTCCCACACATAATCGTGGGTATACCCTCCAAGGATCCCGAGTGAGTCTGGCCAACGTCGATTCTAGGTACCGTGAAGACTTACCCCTCCACAGTCAACTTGTGTAAGACTCTAAGAATATAGACTACTAAGGTTACCACAAACAACAATGATGCCTGGGGAAACAGTTGACAGCCCGATCCACACGCAAGGGTAGGGTATCTAGCCCAAAATCATCTTGAGAGGCTTCCACTCATCATTGTGGGTATACCTTCAAGCGACCCCCATAATACGTGCAATCTCTACACCGAGATCAACAAAGTAGGGCGACTAACTCTGTCAATCTCAACGCGACCTCAGGTTTGACCCTTGTGTGAGAAGGGATTCCCAGGAAAAAATGATGTAAATGGAATTTGACACTCCCTATCACAAGATACTATTGTGTGTTTTGTACTTTGGAGAGTGTGTCTCACTGCCTAGTCCAAAGCTCTAGCCTAGCTAATATTGGTGCAAAAGAGCCCTAGAAAAAGTTACTAGTTGAATTTTAAAAATTGTGAAATATTATTAAAGGATGTTGTTACTCAAGAGGGAGATGGAAATGAAACCGGAGTTGTGTAAGACTTAGACCCAACAGTGCATAAATAGAAATGAATGATACAAACTTTTGTTCAATGAATTATATCTACAACAGGGAGAAAAGGAGTTTTTTTGGAGAAATGCAAACTACGATGTACAATTCTCTTTTCAAATGTAGTACCAAACAATCACGGACAACGTAAATTCACTATTCGTTCTCTTTCAATTTTCTAACTCCAATATTTTCTGAATGATTGCTTAAAAGAACAATTTTTTTTTTAGAAACCAAAAATCGGGATGGAACTAAGAAAAGGTAAGCAACCAATGAAAATACAATACTCAATAGATGCCCAAATCAAATCTTTTAATGGAGATAAAGATGAAAATCGACAAGAAGAAGTCTCTTCAAATGTATGTGGACAAAGAAATTTTCCAAGTAGCAAGCAATCTAAAGAAATAATAATCCCAACTTTTAATCCGATCAAATACTTTTGACCAAACAAGCACTCAGATCTCAGAATCCGAGATTATACCCTCGTTGGTAAAAGGTCGAGAAGTAAAAACTGGGAAAAATGATTAAGAAGAGTTTTCGATCTCCGAAAACTAATCGATCACAAGATTTGAAGTTGAGAAACAATCAAACACTGACAAAAGAAGTTCTTCCCATATGAACAAACAAATCTGGGCATCAAAAAGAACAAGAAGACCTGATCCAAAACTTTTATAAATGGGTTCGCAGCCTAGTAGTGGAGTGTAGTGAGAGAATGAGGCATTCTCACAGTCTGGACACTGGCAAGGTGCAAGGAGTTCGCACTGGACTGAACAGTGGGGTGCGAGAATGAATGATTCTCGCAGGCTATAAAGAGGTACAGTGCAAGAAGGGTTGTAAATTATGGAAATTTGGAAAAGGGACAAAATTTTTGAGTGAACCTCTAGATCCAGAGAGTCTATAAGGGTCTCCTACAAACTCAGAGTCTGGTTGGCAATGAAACAGGTAGACCAAGAGAAAATGGCCAACAAAAGACAACAAAAATGAGTTGTTTCCCCAGTGGAGTCACCAATTTTGTTACTGGATAAATCGGTATATGCGGACACTAACAGATCTCCCTAGATCCACCTGGATCTAGAACAAAACAAGACAGGACATGACTCTTTCCCTAAGTTGTAATAATCGAATCTACTACCAAGAAGAAATGAGTGACATACCTTTATATCGCTTCCTTAAGTCTTTGTTGTTCCTACTTCGCTTTGGTGCTCCTGTGAGATTAGGCCCAAGACAACAAAAACCAACCGAAGTGAAGATAACGAAGTATATTCAATGACAACCTATGCATATGATCAAGGAGTTATGCAATAAAATAAAACCAATTTTATGGGAAAGGGACATGCCACTGTATTGTATTAAATGAAAGTAGAAGATACAACCAGATCACCTTGATGTCGCAATCTTCCTTTCAGGGGTCCTTGGTTCCAACACACACACTTGCTCTACACTTCCATGAAGAAGATCCAATATGAATTGATAGACAAATGGAGGCCTCAAGCTTCAATTCAAACAGGGTTCCTCACACAATTCTTTCATCAATTCTCCATTCAATCTTGCTTAACCTCTTCCTTGAGAAACCCTTCATGATATAGGATAAGGAGAGATGGTTAAAGGGATGAGGATGATCCCACTAAATCTGAGAAGTCAGTAGGATGTCAACCATGTGAATGCCA
>WSFP011408088.1:0-25116 GCA_009831015.1 Picea engelmannii
AAGGGCATCCACTATACCAATGAATATTGATGAATTTATAAAGATTGAATTTGATTATTTTACAAAGGAGATTACCCATATATTGATACAATGGGTTTTACATAAAAACCTTCTTGTTAAGAATAAGAGGGGAATCCACTACATAAAAACCTTGTTAACAATAAGAGGGGAATCCACTATATTTGGTTTGGAGAAGTTTTTGATGGAGGGACATCCACTATATTTGGTTTGGAGAAGTTATTGATGGAGGGACATCCACTATATTTGGTTTGGAGAAGTTTTTTTTATGGAGGGGCATCCATTATATTTGGTTTGGAGAAGTTTTTGGTGGAGAATATAGCTTGGGGTAATTACTTGTGATAGAAATGATTATATCTATTAAATATATCAAAAAAATATATCAAATTTTGAGAAAAACAAAATGTTTAAAACCACAAATCCTTTTTTTAACCAATCTGAAACTCAAAAAAAGATATTTTTCAATATTTAATTTCCTAATATTTTTTCTTAATATTATTTGAAAGAAATTAAAAATCAAAATCAACCTTTTCGAATGTTTATTTATCACCGAACACAATTCTTATTGTCGACGGAAATTTACAAACATGATGTATTTACTAAAATAATTGAATGATGAGATGTATGTAAAGTTGTTCTTCATCGAAACATGAAGCTCTACACAAAATTCCTTTTATAGAAATTCACGATATATTTATTGGTTATGATATATATAGTTCATACAAGATAATTAGCCAACCACGTTACACCATTTTTACCAAATAGCGGCCAAAGCGTTCTATGTAGCAACATATCTGTGCTTGTTCAATTATACAACGCGAATGGAACATACCTATGCACCAAAGATTCAAGTAGAGGCAAAAATGAGTATCATTTGCGAACGAGAAAGGCAGCCACCAGGTCGAGTGTATTGGACAGGTACTCTCCATATTTCGCAGCGGCTCTCTTTGCAATCCTGGAGAAAAATTCATCTATCAGATAGTCATCCCATCCCAAGTGATATCCCACAATATTCTCGAACAGTGCTTTGTAATGCTTCTCTACAATTCTCCCGAACATCTCTTCTTCTCCTTCTCTAACCTCCAACAATGGATGCAATGGAAACCCGTTCAGAACCCTCAAGCTTCATACTTCAAACGATTTCTGAGTGTCTACTATGTTCTGCAACTCCTCCACACTTTGACCGTAGAAAGCAATGTTGAACAAGTCGAGTTTCTCCTCCTTAATCAAACCCTGCCAATCAAATTCGATCACATATTGAATGCATTCAAACCTAATTATGAGATATTATATTGAATTATGTAATTTTACCTCGTTCACGAGCTCCTGAAATGCAGCTTCCAAGTCAAAAGCGCAAGCTCCTAACCCACTTTGTTCCTTTATGCCCATAGAATTACGAGCCAAGAGAGCTATAAACATGCATCCTCCCAGAATAATCTTTTCTGCTCTGGCTTCTAAGAATGCTGTGAAGTCTTGTTTGAACTTGTTGAGATACGCATCGACCACTGCATCATAACCGTCATTCCAAGCGGGAGAACTTTTGTCCTCGACGCCAGCAGGAACCTGAAATTGAAAATGATTAATATACCATCTTCATCAATAAGAAGTAGATTTGGTCAGATAAAGGAAGGAAATAGAGATAAGTAGTAGGGTTTAATGTCTTTCTCACTTACTTGCGAAGCCAATGGAGGCTAGTGGAGGAATGGCAGAAATGGAGGGTTTTCCGTGGGAAAAGTCGTCTGTAGTGCGATCCTGACACCGCTGATGAGAAGTAAGATCTAGTCGCTGAAATGGCTAATGAAAGTTAATTTGACAGCTTTGACGATGGTGTCCGCTACAGGAAGAGTATTCATCCCCGTTGCACACCCCAAATATGCAATACGAAACACGCTAGCTATAGGCCCCGATCCCATGGAAGATACGACGTTCTTGCAGATCCCATGGTCCAGAAGGGGTTCAAGGGCTTGAACCATCTTTAACTACAACAAGCATCATTGTAATGAAATGGGCTAGTCCCTTACTTCAAATTATAACATAAGAAAACTAAAATTTCCTGGACAGACGGAGAATGGTAGGCATAACTTGAATCTTTGTTTACTCCCTTCATGCAGAGCACATTCTCGAGGGTGTTTACCGTCTCCATTGGAAATACAACTATACAGTCTGAGTTCGATCCAGAAATTATTTCGCAACACTGGAAAATGTCCTAAATTGCGAGAAGAATTATTTCGGGAAATTCGGAGACGTGAGCGCTGATTCCTTTCAAGATGAATGCTTATAGAAAAAAGAAGGGCGCGCTAAAATGCAGAAGACGACGAGATGATTATAACAATGATTGCACAATATGGTATCTCAACAGTCTAACGTCATAATGTAGAAAACATGGATTTTCCGAGATGATTCTAAGTTCTCACGATGATGTCAACAAAAGCTATTTCAGCCAGCATAGAAAAATTAAAAAATTAAAACATTTAATATATATATATTTGTCTATTTGCAATTTGTCAACTGGATCTTCATGTTAGCCAATAGTGATGTGCACCAATCATAAACTTTGGGTTGTAAACACTCCAAGGCATAAAACATAAAGCATGAGTGGCCTTGATGCCTGGTGCAATGAGGTCGACCTTGTGATATGTGTAAGTACAACAATGCCGATCTTTAAACTCAATTTCTTGATTTCCCCAATGGAGAGTTGGCTCCATATGTTTTTTGTGCCTATAACACACTCAATGGCAATGTAATCCTCTATGTTCATACCACCCCATTCCCCTGGGATTTGAGATTCATCACCTCGGCTCGATGGGATTTGAGATTCATCACCTCGGCTCGACGAGACAATCATGTGATGAAATAGATGTCCTCTACATCAATCCTCAATGGTTTCCCATCGAAATTGAAGGCCTATGTATCTGGATTCCAAAAGTTTACTAGCATTTGAATCAATCTCACGTGAACCCTCATTCCTTTGAGAGCCCAAAACTTGTAAATTCCACATCTTTTTAGGGCAAGTTGGGCCCCTGCATCTCTTTACACTATTGGATCTATTTCCTCATGCTCTCTCTCTGTCCATTCAAGTACCATCTTGCAAAAGGAAAACCATTTTTTTGGGTCAAACTCTTTTAAAAACTAGTTTGTGGACTTGTATGCAGGTTGTAATGTTAACAATCGCGTGTGGGGCCACATATATGCGGGCAAGTTTTTCCTTTCCCATGTACATGTCTCCATATACATGACCCAATGAACTACAGATCGTGTACACCCTAATTCATAAGTTGCACCCTATAAAACTCAAAAAATGAAGAATAATTTGAAATTTTAAACCACTAGAAATGAAGAGGATGGCAAGAGTACTTACTTGGTCCAGATAGTTAACAATTTCATGGCTCATAGCTCCCACAATGACACTTGAAGATCATGGGAAAATTGTTCTAAAATGTACTATGTGGTTAAAAAACTCATATGGTATGGTAATATTGGTTATTTTTACTATTACTAGAAACATTTTACCCACTTTACATATCTTTTGCTAATTTTTTGACCTAGTGGACTAATAGTGCACTGGAAGGAGTTGGTTTTGGTGGTTTTTTCGAGGGATTTTGCAATTTCTAGAATCATTCCATCCGTTCGTGACTTCAACAGGTATTTTATTTGACCAACATATAGGATAGGTCATCACTCCATTTTTCATTTTTTTCATTATCCTATGACTGTGTCGCATATGCCTTCAATATGAACCCATTTATTGGCAACACAGAACCTTCCTACTACTAATAGAAGTGTTGTTATTGAATGCTAGAAGCTTACCAAACAAGGTTTTCCTAGTTAGAACCTATGTGTCATCTGGTGCCCATGCAAAGATTATTCCATAGGATAGGGAGTCCCTTATAGTTCCAATATGGATTTGCGTTTAAACCTCATATTCTTACTCATAATCATTCTAACCTATACCTATGGGACTTCCACTGAGTCTTAGTTAAGCTCTTTTTCAACTTTATAAAAAAGTGAAAGTATTTTCGAGTGGACTTGTCTCTTTCACACTCGTTAAATGGATTTGAAAGGACATCTATTTGGTGTAAGTTTAACCATTTTTCGGACCAAGTTGACTAATTTTGAAAAATGAATACTCTAGTCACCATTGGCTAGAAGAGTACTCTTGGGTATTATTTTATACTTTTTCAGGCCTAGGAGACTAAATTTATGAAAAAGGACATTCATTGGAGTTAAGTTGTCACTGCATTTCAGCCTGCTGCTTGCAGTATTGAGTCTATTGTTGGTTCTTTCTCTCTCATTACAAGCGTATTACCTAAGCAATTTGCATCACTAGCCAAGCAGATCCTTGTTTATATCCTTTGCATCTTGACACCCTGTACCCTAAGAGGAAAAATTCCCCCGAGTTTATACATCGTGCATGCACCCCCTTGCATTGAGCATAGGTACGTTCCATTGTTGGAACTAGTTTCTTACTCACGACACTCATTTCCTCCATTGTATCATAACATTCATTTTCCTATGAAAAAACAAAAAAGATGTGTGAGAAAATAATTTTATCTTATATTGGAAATAGTTGTGTCGCCTTTGAATAAAGCAACAAACGTTTGATTCCACTTGTCATCTGAAGTTTAGGTTTAGAATGACATTATCAAGATGAGATTTTTACTTAGAGTTTAATTCCCCGACTCGTTATTCTTCAAGTCCCTATGGAGAGTTTGATTGATGCCTCTCACATCACAAAGTTTCATCATCGAGTCTATTTTGCTAGAGTCCTCCATATGTCTCATCGTCTTCTTCAAAGGAAGTTTATAATCCCACGTCGGCAATTCCTCATAACTCTTGACTTTGCATGTCGTCCATACCCTTAGTGTGTCTCAGATTTACATGAAGTTGTAGTCCTACTATGCACACTGGTCCTACTTTTATTATAGGTAGGTAACCTTGAACCCAGTAGTTGACATCTCCCCATTGGTCACTGACTGGGGGGTTTCCTTTGTGTTCGACAATAAGAAATCTATTCACACATTGGGATTAATGCATTTTCTTAGATGGCATTATCCTTATTGGTGGTTTCCTTGCCTTTGTTGGCAGTCTTTATTATTGGCTTCTATTCAAAGGGTATTTTTCATGCACTACTTGCATCTAGTGCATGCGAAAGATGCACACGATCATTGGTTCATGAACATCCTCTTCATTCAATTTCCTGCGAATCATAATTTTTTCTCTATACCTCATGTTGACTAATGAGGGACTCCTTGATGCTCTCCTTTCAACGAGTATCCTTCCATTGACTTCAACTCATTTATTCTGGAAATGAGGCCTAGATTCCTATGATTACCTAGAGGGTTGCAGTCATTAGTGTCAGGTTCTCCCCCCATCCATAGTTGGGAATACATCAATGTCTCTTGATCGATGGATTCTTCAAGTGTTCTACCTCAACACCTTTATTCACACTTGTAAGAATGTACTCAGTGCCTTGATACCTACTTTCATTATCGATAGACTATCTCATGTTTGTTAATGGTATACATTAATGATCGGTAATCAAACAAAGTTTGATTATGTTAGAACTCAACTCTTATATTCATATGATGTAGACGTTCACCTTTGGCGGATCATGTAGAATACTTGAATACATCAGTTCAAAGTAGCATCTTTCTTGCATTGCTTCTATCATTCATTGGACTAGTACATATATGACCTTAGTGATCATGGGAGATCAGATTGTACTCCATTGTATACAAATATATTCAAATTGATTTTGAGACTAGATTCCACTGTGCCTTGTTCATGACTATTGTACCCTATGGCATGTATCTACCTTGTATTTTCTATTCATGGCCATGAAAGATTATTCAGTATATTTCCACATGGATCTGTAGTGTAGTTCAGATTGGAAGCCATGTGTACAAAGTCATTATGGATTGTAATATTCTCATGAGAAACTAGTTCTTCCATCTAAGTCTCCATTACTCCACTTATGGGAATTATAATGTATTTCGGCCATCACAGGTACTCCTCTGAGCTCACACATTAGGGGGCATCTTCTATAGCAAGTTTTGCCTCACCTCATGCAACTTTCTTAGAGGGCCTTTCTATTTCCCTATGCAGATTGGAAGTCCCATTTTTTCACTTCCCAGAGCCAAAAAATCATATTTTTCCACATATATGTGCCCTACCAGTTAGATAACATGCGTATACACATGATGCAACACTACAACCCTCATACATCGAGTTTGGTTCTCAAAATTAAAATTTGTGTCGGGTTTCCATGTCATGTCACGAGATCCATGATCCTTGACCTTTCATATACTAGAAACATTCTGAATAAGCCCTTCAGTTCCATTTTACAGCTATAAGTTGAGCCATATCCAAGGAATGGAAGATGAGATAATTAAACTTTTGAGAGAAAACATACTCTGGAGAAATTTTCACTTTACATTGAGTTTGCATCCCTTTATCTTTTAAAGTTTGAACATATTATTGATCCCCCAAGCTCTTCTCTCTTTGATGGAGAACCTCATTGTCTCTCTTATATGAACTTGCCTTTAGTGGAATATTGAAGTGGTGGAGGCCTAGCTGGAAGGGACTTATTTTCTCGGTCCTGAGATGTGCTAGCACACAAGCTTGTCACTTAGACACTTATGTTGATCATTTTTTATTAGAAATACTCTTTTCTCACCGAATTGATATCTTGCAAATATATGAATTATTATTCCATGGGTGTATTTGTTATGAATGTTAATAGATTATGTTATTGTATGTGCTAGCATTATATATTTTCATCATATTCTTTCATATCTTGGTTGTTGAGGAAAATTTGCAGGTATAAAGCTTTGAGTCATGTGCTCAACGGTTGTCTTCATCAAACCTCCGAAGGAGGTAGGATATTTATCTTGTCTTCTTAGCATTTTCATTTATATAACATACATGGGATTAGAGTTGATTTTTGTAGTCATTCCATCTGTTGTGGTTTAACCCATGCCATACAGTGATTTTCCTCGTAACAAAAATCATGATTTGAAAATTATTGAATGCACAAATATATCAATTAGTTTCTTGGGAAATGCAACAATGAATAAAATTATGGGTTATTACACTGTCAACAAGGGTGATGACTTTCTGATCCTTAATGTAACCAATTATCTTGAGGGTTTGGGGAGCAGAGAATCCAGTGAGAGCATTCAAGGAAATGGCCATTTCAACTTTGAGAGGGTCGAAGGGTCGGGTAATGTTAGTGGATTCAGGTGAATCGTACACAAGGGGACTTCAACATCGTATTCCGAAACATCCTTGGAGATGGACAAAAAAATATTTTTTTCCTTAAACTTTTTCCCAAGAAAATATTTGTCATCACAATTATAACAAAGGTCTTTAAGTTGGCATTCAACCATTTCTGTTGTGGTCAATTTTTGGATATTTAGTGGAGTGGAAGGAAGAGTGAGAGTCATTCGTTTAGGGCAAGGAATAAAGGAGGGTTTTCTGGTATGAGAAGGGACAACCTGTTGTGCTTCCTTACCTCTTTTAGTATCTTCCACCCAACTCTAAGGCTGATCCATGAGGACATGGGCATGACTATCATCCTTGAGGCCATTGCTAAAACATTCTCAGAAAAAAGCATGAGACATGCCCTCTGTACGCAAATCCAATTGTTGAAAAGAAGCTATAAAGTCTTCCACTATGTTAGATTATCACAACTTTGTAAAATATCCTAAATGGTTGGTGTCAGTGTCAAAGCATTCATAAAGCTATGCCACAAATTGTGTTTGAGCCACATACCCTTGGAGGGAATGTTTTCTCCATTTCCACCATTTTCAACATTCCTAATCTAGATGGAGAACACCATATCAGAGTTTGGCCAACTCATTTGTAATGCCATACAAAGAGAAATAATGTTCCATTTGAGTTACCCATTTAGTGGGATCTGAGCCATCGAAATTTTTCACATAAACACGCGGAAGGCATAGGTCATGTTGAAAGTCATGGGGATGAAAATTATGGGAATTAGAGGATGTTTCACATTTGGAGTGCAAAGGTGGTTTAGAGGAGGGAAGATATGCAGGGATATTTAGCTTGCACATATCGTGTTAGTGAAGGATGTAAGGGTAGCGATGCCTTTTTTGATGGTTTTCATTTTTGTGTCTATGGAGGAATGCATTTTTTTAATGATGGTAGCAATATTGGCACCTCACTTCCTGTTGGGTCTATGTGAAAGTAGAGGACAAGGAATTGAAGCGGGCTTCCAATAATATCTTGCAAAATATATCATGTCTTACTTTGAAATATTTTCTTATACAAATCTATTTCCTCAGATAGTGAATTTCTTATCACTGGCTTATTGTTGAAATTTATGAAAATAATTTAAATAAAAAAATGAAAGAACATACAAATTAACACAATATGTATCTCGAGGAACCTGATACAAGAGAAAACTTAGTTATAAGGTCATTCCTATGCTCTCTTCTCTTCTCTTCAATTATGAAAATAAAAATTCAAAGAAAGTGACAACTCACTATGGAGTTTCCTTTGATACTATATCCTAAATAGATACTACAAAGCCTTATTCCTCCTATGTTATTCTCTAAAATCGAAGTACTAGATGTTATGCTCAACTTGGAACAAGTACAATGCTAAAAGAATGGATCACCCTCTCCTCCAAGTGGCCTAGTATTTAACATAACCTAATATTAATTCATCTAGGGTTATGGTTTTTGCATACCTCCACAATCAATTAGAGTTGGGTTTTGTACCTTCTATAATTTTCTTGAAATTACACATATCGATATCCCCACATGTGCGAGTAGTGGGGGTTGACATGACATCCACTTGGTACCATGGTGGTCAAGAAGGTAGGTGAAAATGTTGGAGGAATAACTTCTGCATATGATCTTTGATTGAGGTGATTTCCACACCATTGGAAACATATTAGTGTGTATAAAAAGAACAAGGTGTTGGGGGCTATTCTTATAAAATTTTGACCTTACAAAGTGTCATTTTATTCCTAAAAATGGTTGTGGAAAGTTTTAGACTCTAAATTTACAAATGGGACCTACCATTAAAATAGGCCCTACAAGCCAATTGCTCCATTTTTCCTCCCAAAAAGTTCCAAGGTAGATGAAAATTTATATAATGATCCATTTCAAATCAATAAACTTCAACACCCATATTCTAGGGGTCTAGATTAGAAGGAATTGTACCTTGTCCCATCTTTCTTGTTAGTGGGTTCCTCAAACCAAGTAAGGAGAATCATGATTTATCTTTTCCTTGGTTTTTTGTCATTTTCTCGAGTCTATCTCATTATCACATCATTGTGATTCGTACACTTGATGATTTAGTGGTCCAATTAATTATACCATTTTCCTAGACATGTGTGACTTGTATCATCTGTAAGGAGGGAGTTATCCTTCAATTATATCCTCAAATGTTTTGGGCACAACACCTGTTTCTAGAGATACAAATATAGGTGTAGTACCTTGGAAGTTGGGATTTAGGATTTCCTCTTATTCCTTGGTTCCCATAGACTTCCCACTATCAACAACAACACCTTACCTCTAGAGGTTATTTCTATCTTCAATGGTTCAAATTTCCTCATTGATGGGTTACCTTGGACCAAGCTGAGATAATAGTCATGAAGATTCTATGTTGGACCCGACCATTGTGTTCCAAACATATGTATGTAGGACTATTTATCTTCTTGTATTATACTTTGTCTATTCTTTCCTAGCCTCATATTACCTTGGACCAAGTGGTTCTCCATGTCCCTTATGTGGGTGGTCCTCCATCCTTAGACACTCTTTTACCTCCTTGGTCCGCTCTGTACTTGGATAAATAAAACATGATGTATTTTAGTCATACAATATTTTCATATCACCACACATTAGGAGACAATCCATTATCACCTAATAACTTCTCACTTGTGACATTTCTAAAGTCTTACCAAAATATACTACTATCAACATGTCTATCCTCCATTTCACCCCATTTATCTTCATTATTTGACCTCTTAAATTTATTGAGTCAAACCCAGATTTTGACCAAAAAGGGGTAGCATATATATTACCCCTAGAAATTGCACTACAAATGTATATAATACACCCAAAATCTTCACATCATCTACCAAGTAACCAATTTTGATTGTTTCCAACTTGAATTTGTGAAGAAAGGAAGTTAGATATATGTATACCATTTTAGACCATAACTTCTATTCTTAGCCTTGATCTCATTATATTTAACAAATATTTATAGATCATATCAAAGGGGTTTGACCACCATTTTTCCTATAAATAAAGGCTTGAGGTTTCTTCATCCATAATCCAACCATTCATAGTACAAACATTGTACTAAAATCACACCATAAATTTTGAGGACCTCTTCCTATCAAGAGAGCATTTCATTTCCAGGTATCTTTGTCACACATTAAGGAGGGGATCATGCATACACCAAGGAAGGAAAGTAACCAACCAAGGAGGTGGCTTTAGATCCCACAAGTCTTCAAAAATTTCTCTTCATAGGTGTATCTTTAACCTATCCATTTGATATGGAGTTATTATTTCATTATTTACAAGATTTTATTCATGTGATGGTTTTCTTTCATGTTTTTTCCATTTACTTCATGAATAATGCAATCTTGAGAATGGTGGACATATCTTATAATTAGGGTTTCTAATTCATACAACACTTTTTGTTTATTCTTGATACACAACCATCAAGTTTGTGTATTTTTTTCACCCTTACCACAAATTGCAGACAAGAAGTGGACTTAGTACTAGAAGCTAGGGAAAAATTGGGAAAATGTGTAATTTTGAAAAAGAAGTCTAGAACTAGCATACATGAGTAGCATGAACTCTAGTAGGTTTAGATGAGAGTGAAACTTCCACACAAGGCCAAATGGTACTCCAGGGACAAAGTATAGGAAATTTCCCATCACCTCATTCAGTGAAATATTTTAAGGGCCAAAAACATCCCTAAATGGGGATGTGTGATTTGGACTAGATGATTATATATTTTTTCATCTATATTGGTACATTATGGATAGACAAATTGGGGGAATTTGATTCCAATTTCCATTTTAGAGGTCAGTCCTAGTTTGATAATTTGGGGTCAAGAAACTTATGGAGTTATTTTAAGGCATTGAATGACACTCTTGGGTGTCAAAACATTGTGAGCATAGATTTTAACTCCTCAAACCTATTTTACACATTGAAATACTTTCAATCATGTGCAAATCACCTTAATTGGAGTTCATAAGTGGAAATTATGCATCCCACAAGTTGACCTACCCTATTGACCACTATGGTATGAAGTGCATGTCACGTCAATTCCTGTTACACACACATGTGGGGCTATTCATGTCTATACTTTTAATAATATATTATAGGGTCTAAAACGATAACGCTAATCTGAGGAGTGAAAAAATCCTAACTCTAGTTGTCTATTAGGCTATGATAAATATTTGGTTTCTATGAAAGGAAGGGGTTCCATTCTTTTGACATTATTATTGTTCTATATTTATGCAGAGCATATAGGTGTGGGATATTGAAGCATAATAGAGGAGGCATAATATTTTTTAACAATCATTTAGGCCATAGTGTCCATGGAAAACACATAATGAGTGTCTCTTTCTTTGTACTTACATTTCATAACTAAGAAAGAAAGTTATGAGCATAAGACTCACCATCTAGTTATGTTTTCTCCCATATTGGATTTCACAGGTCACATCTTGTATTCATTTATTTGGATGTTGTGTTCATTTTCTTATTTATTTTATTTTGGTTTCAATTATTTTGTAATTATGTGCTTCCAATATTGGCTAATTTTATAGCCATTTTCCTCACTAAAGTTATCAAGATGCTTTTCAATTTCCAATGCTTCATGAATAATATGAGTTGAGTGACAACATGTTCAAGAAATAATTTTGGTTTGGTCAAATAAAATGAGATGTTTAATTTGTGGGAGTGTTTGACGATAACTAATTTGAAAATGTGGTTATGGAAAGTGTCAAATATATGTTGTTTGAGTCAGGATTTGAAAGATATGTTTGCTTGGCCAATGCATGAGTAGGGAATTCCATATACTTCTTGGCCAAGAATTGGGCCATATTTATATTCCGTGGTTCTAAATAATTGTTTAAAGGATTTGTAGGGTTTAAAGAGGGTTGTGAGATTATTTTTAGCTAGAATTTTAGAAATATGATGTATGGTACCTTGGATATAGGGAAGATAAATGTGAGTTAAGGGTGGGGAAGGGGACCAGGAGTTTTTAGATTTAGAATGACAAGATGAGTGGAAGGCCTTGATAATTTGAGATATTGAATAACCATTGGCCCCAATAGATTTACTATGGTGGGGTTTTTATTTCTCGAGGAATTAAGGAGATGAGATTTGATTGGCTCGAGTGATGAGAGATTTTAGAATGACATATTTTTGGATGGGGTGCTAGTGCGAGTGGGCATGAAGCTAATGATCGATGTGAGTTTTTTTTTTGCTAAACCCAATGGGTAAGGGTGCCATCAGGAAGATGAGTAATAAAAACATCTAAAAAAAGAAGAAAATTTTTAGAATATTGTAAAATAAATTAACACAAATTGTTTTACTAGAATATTCATACTAGTTTGACTCAAATTCCCTTCACTTCCACTCCTTTTTAAGTTGACCTTTCTTTTAATGGATGACAAGTCTTCAATATAAAATTCCTTGATTCTTTCATTGTTTTAGACATATGGGATTATTTATGCATCATATACATGAAAACAAGTTATTTAAGTTTGATTCACAATATATATTTGATTGAAATTGGATTTCTTTGTATAAGAGCATTGTTCTCTATATTTTAATACCATTATGCATTCATGGGTGATTAAGTCAACCAATTTTTTCTTCAAAATATACTATTCTCTTAAATAATTATCATATAGCTAGCTAACGAAAATAAGAAAACCTACTAAGGTTCACAAGGATGAAAGGTCAATGTATACCCTTTAGAAGAGGATTCTAACATGTAGTCTACACTCATATAATTATTGACCTCCATTATATCAAATGACATACACATATAACTTGATATATAATTTATTCAAGAGTACACGCACAGAATTAGGACGCACAGAATTAGGAGAAGGCTTGAGAGAAAATGTAATGACTCATTATATAATGATATACACTTTAACTTAAAGCATATATTCAATTATCAAGTCATTAATTATATTGTAATTATAATGTGTGTACAAATGTTATTCAGAAATTGGATTGATATGGTGTAGAAAATGTGATGGTTGTGAGTGATAAATGGAATTATGGAGCATGCCAATGAATATGAAAAATATTTGGGGATTTGGTGGGTTCTCATAGACATTTTAGAGAAGATATTCTCGGTTAAAAACTCATTCACAACTTTCATTTATAGATGGAAGGCTGTTAAAAACGCAAGCATGCACTAATAAAAAATGTTAATTTGACTTGTTTCATAAAATGAAAGGTCGGCTTGCAAAAAGAACGTGGCTGGTGAAGGCCAAAGGTTTAGGTTGGCCTAGAAAATGAAACCCTAATCACTCATATGTGGTAATCACATAGCTACCATAGTAAATTTTAAATATGATTAAGTAAAAGTAAAAAAATAAACATGTAAACTGATATTTTTATAATAGTGAGGAAGTTAGTGGTTGAAATCACAACCATTGATTTATTGGGACTACTAAGAATATTCCATTAATATTTAATCTTGTCCATACAAAACTAATTAAGCACTAAAAACCTATTAAATGTGCCCATGATCAATAGGTGTACACCTTTTAATAATTTTCGACGTAAAAATAATTGAATGATGTAAACTATGTGAAGTTCTTCTTAATGGAAACATGAAGCTCTACACAAAATTCCTTTTATAGAAATTCACGATATATTTATTGGTTATGATATATATAGTTCATACAAGATAATTATCGAACCACGTTACACCATTTTTACCAAATAGCAAATAGCGTTCTATGTAGCAGCATATCTGTGCTTATTCAATTATACAACGCGAATGGAACATACCTACGCACCGAAGATTAAAGTAGTGGCAAAAGTGAGTATCATTTGCGAACGAGAAAGGCAGCCACCAGGTCGAGTGTATTGGACAAGTACTCCCCATATTTCGCAGCGGCTCTCTTTGCAATCCTGGAGAAAAATTCATCTATCAGATAGTCATCCCACCCCAAGTGATATCCCACAATAATCTCGAACAGTGCTCTGTAATGCTTCTCTACAATTCTCCCGAACATATCCTCTTCTCCTTCTCTAACCTCCAACAATGGATGCAATGGAAACCCGCTCAGAACCCTCAAGCTTTCTACTTCAAACGATTTCTCAGTCTCTACTATGTTCTGCAACTCCTCCACACTTGGACCGTAGAAAGCAATGTTGAACAAGTCGAGTTTCTCCTCCTCAATCAAACCCTGCCAATCCAACTCGATCACATATTGAATGCATTCAAACCTAATTATCAGATATTATACTGAATTATGTAATTCTACCTCGTGCACGAGCTCCTGAAATGCAGCTTCCAAGTGAAAAGCGCAAGCTCCTAACCCGCTTTGTTCCTTTATGTCCATAGAATTACGAGCCAAGAGAGCTATAAACATGCATCCTCCAGGAATAATCTCTTCTGCTCTGGCTTCTAAGAATGCTGTGAAGTCTTGTTTGAACTGGTTGAGATAGGCATCGGCCACTGCATCGCTGGATATGTAGACATGACCGCCGTTCCAAGCAGGAGAACTTCTGTCCTCGACGCCAGCAGGAACCTGAAATTGAAAACGATTAATATACCATCTTCATCAGTAAGAAGTAGATTTGGTCAGATAAGGGAAGCAAATAGAGATAAGTAGTAGGGTTTAATGTCTTTCTCACTTACTTGCGAAAGCCAATGGAGGCTAGTGGAGGAATGGCAGAAATGGAGGGTTTTTCGAGGGAAAAGTCGTCTGTAGTGCGATCCCGACACCGCTGATGAGAAGTAAGATCTAGTCACTGGAGGCTTATTCGGATCGTGCGCTGCTACTGCTGTTAATTCTGTCGGCTCATCTGCTCGGAGTGGAGGCAATGCCCGAAACAATGTATTGAAATCATTCGACGGTAGATCGGCGAAGAAAACCTGGAACTCTGGCACGTCCATGGAATGGCGAATGAAAGTTAATTTGATAGCTTTGACGATGGTGTCCGCTGCAAGAAGAGTATTCATCCCCGTTGCACACCCAAAATCTACAATACGAAACACGCCAGCTATAGGCCCCGATCCCATGGAAGATAAGACGTTCTTGTAGATCCCATGCTCCAGAAGGGGTTGAAGGGCTTGAACCATCTTTAACTACAACAAACATCATTGTAATGAAATGGGTAGTTCCTTACTTGAAATTATAACATATGAAAACTCAAATTCAAGTATTGCTTATTAGTGAGGTTAATCGAATTACCTGGACAGACGGAGAATGGTAGGCATAACTTGAATCTCCGTTTCCTCCTTTCATGCAGAGCACATTCTCGAGGGTGTTTACCGTCTCCATTGGAAATACAACTATATAGTCCGAGTTCGATCCAGAAATTATTTCGCAACGCTGGAAAATGTCCTGAAATGCGAGAAGAATTATTTCAGGAAATTCGGAGACGTGAGGGCTGATTCCTGAAAAAGCTGCATTCAAGCTGAATACTTATAGCTAAAAAGAGGGGCGCCCCAAAATGAAGACGACGACGAGATGAATATAACAATGATGTCAGGATATGGTATCTCAGCAGTCTAACGTCATAATGTAGAAAACATGGATTTTCCGAGATGATTCTAACGATGATGTCAGCATAGGCTATCTCAGCTTTCTCACGTCATAGTTCTCCAAAACGTCGATATTCCGTGAAGAAATGGGAAAGCTGAAGGAGTAAGCTAACCCGGGGGCCGGGAGCAAACAGAACCGTCGTTTTTCAGTTAAAAAAAAAACTTGAATTTGGTAAAAATTTTCAGGAGTAGTCTGGCAGAGGTTTTGGACTATTTTAAATTAGCCCAAATACTTAGAAAATCTATCAAAATTTTGAATTGACCTAAAATTTCAAATAATATTGCAAAAAACAACCCAAAAAATAACAAACAACTCAAAAAAATAACTGAAAGAGAAGATTGTTCCCAAATTAACCCAATCCAAAGCTGAATAAAAAAGAATGTACTGCATTACACCATTGGATGCAGTGGTGGACATTCCATGATAGAAAGTATTTAATAGCTTATATGAATTGCCTACATATTGAAAGTATTTAAAAAGACATGGTTATGCTAATTTTTTCATATATTGAATTAAATTATGTTCTAAATTTGACTAAAAAAAATGATAGAATTGTAAATTTGATTAGTGAAGTTTGTATAATATAAATATTTGATAAGTTTTAGTGACATTAAATTAAAAATACAAATTAAATTAAAAAATTAAAACACTCATTTCTACGCCTTCCCATGAAATTTTTTAAAAACAAAGCATTTAATATATATATAGACAAACAAACAGCTACGTGTATATATATAAACGTATCTGTTTGTTTGTTTGTCTATGTATCATCAACGGGGAGACAGCATTGTCTGTCGTGATAATATTTTAGTTCTCTGAAAAAGTTGGTGGATTGGACGGCCTCTCTTCACAGCGGACGATTTCTTTTTGTTTTGTATATATGCGCATTATTTTTTTTTAATGACAACATGTATTTTAAAATATATGTAAGTCATGTTTATATTATTAAAAAACATTTTGCACATGTTTTATTTTGGTGTCACTCATTCATTTTTTATATTTGAAAGGTCATTTGATGTCACGACATGCACAAACATTTATTCATCTGTCATTATTCAGAACTCAATCAAATCATACCACCATACCTTAGGTGCGCATGGGATAATTTCTGTCGTGTTATTTATGTGTGCTCTGTGTTGAAGTCAGTTCAATCACGACTCTTGTTCTGAATGAAACCCTTTCGGCGTTTTCCAGCCGCGAGTATTTTAGTTCTGTGTGAAAAGGTTGGTGGATTGGACGGCCCCTTTTCCCAGCGGACGATTTCTTTTTGTTTTGTATGTATGCGAGCTTTTCGCACTAAATTGATAGATAAGTTTCTTCGAATGAGAACACATATCTTAAATTTATAGATAGGTTGCGTGCTTCAATGGAAAATAGAAACATGGAGCAGGTGAGTTGGGTTGTTTGAATACCAATTTTTTCGTAAAATGAGAACACGTATGAAGTGAAAGGTAGAGAGAAAATTTCGTGACCATGCGAAATAATTTTGCATCCATGTAACGTTAAGACATGCAGGTTCATCATTTTCGTTTTTTACTCAAATTCAAACTTTACTCTACTTTTTAATATTTTTAATTTTTAAAAATTATTATGTAATTTTATATTTTAATTTATTGAACATGATGTTCATTAGGCCGAAATATACCTATTGGAGATGGGCACAATTAATCATCTTTTAATCTAAAATTCTAATCTGATGGCTAACAATTGAAAACGTTGGAATATTCTTAGTCGTCCTCCCAAATCAATGAATGTGATTTACTCTTCATAACTTCCTTGTATTTTTGAATGCATCAGTTAACATGTTTACTTTTTAACATTTACCTAATCATATTAAGAAATTGAATTACCACATTTATGATTAATTTTTGGATTTCCTCAGCTCTTTGTGCGTTTTAATTCACTTGTTGTGCATCCGACATTCACCAACGCAACACCAACCCCTTTGCGGTTGTGCTAATGTAACATAATTCATTAAAATAATAATAATAATAATAATTCTCTTTTTAATGAGACAGATGTTCATGTAACATATTTCATTAAAATAATAATAATAAATAAAAATAAAATAGTATAGATCCATGAGAGATTTTCTTATATTCTTTGTAAATCAAATTATATATATATATATATATATATATATAAAGATTGGACAATAACCATGGGTAATGGAAAGACTATTTAAAATTAAAATAAATAATATGTTAATGTAATGTTAAAAGTTGTATCATATAGATAATTAATGGTGTTGATTTAGTAAAAGAAAAGTTAAAGTGGATGATTATCAAGTTCCCAAAGAGATCAAAAATATCTGGAGGTGTAAACTTTTTTTAGATGGGATCAAGTGCCCATTGTATATTTTCTATTTTTATTAAGAATCCATTTGCAATAATTATTTGTATTTGTACAAGGTTAAAATCTACAAGAAGCTAGGGGAAAATGATAATGATCATGATGGGTTAGTGGCAATGCAAACCTGGAAAAATATCAATCTCATAACTTGGAGGGATTATTCAAGGTACTTTTACAATGAATTTGAATATGGTGTAAGAAGACGAGAGATTATTCAAGGTACTTTTACAATGAATTTGAATATGGTGTAAGAAGATGAAACTTAAGAAATTGAATTAGCTTTCCAAATATACAACTTTTATTCATAGACATTATGAATAACTAGGTCAAATTTGTTTTTTTCTAAAAGTGTACATCTTACTTTTCTAACAAAATATAAGGTATATGTTTAGGTTGGTGCAGGTGTTGAGTGTACGATGGAATTTCGTTCCAAAAACTTGTATACTTGTAGAGAACCCATTTTTCTTGTGAAGTGTATTTTTGGAAGTTTTTAATATCAATTTTATATATATTTTTTAAATTATGGAAGTCAACATATGCCTGAAATTACCATGTCTTTTGTTCATGCATGCTAAAAGGGTCTTAAAATGATCAATATTTGTTTTAGATTGTAGGTATCGTCTCATCTTGTGCCCCGTATAAATCATTCGTGTAATGGTTAAGATGAGAAAAAGTTATAGCAGAAATACGAGAGATATGTATTCTATGATTTTGATACATGTGAAGACAAAAATAGATTATAAATAGTAAACAATATAATTAAAAAAAAATTATATATTTGAACTATGCATAGGGGACTCGATCTATTTCTATAATTTCGTCAACCACTGAATTGTTTAGCCAATATAAAAATAATGCCAAAGGCAGAGATATAAAAGGGTATTCAAAAAAATGGAGATTTTTATGAATTTGCAGTGCAAACCACTAGGTTTGTCATCCCAAACCTAAGTGTGAGCCAACCAAGTCAGCATACACCTTGTCAATCCCACCTAAAAAAAATGAATTCAAACAAGCATGCACACACTGTAGAAACACACACATGCTCTACGAACGTGCACATGCTATAAGAGAAGGCACAATCTCTAGGAGCACACACACGGTACAAGAACACATGTGTGCTCCTCTTTGTCTTTCTCTCTCCCCCTGTAAGGTACCTGATCTATTATAATAGCATGAAACATAAATATTATAGAGAATAATAGTCGAACAACACAATATATGAAACCACAACACCAAATAATACTTTTACTGATAGGAAACAATGTTCACTTGCCTCTTCTAGGGCGAAATCTCGAGCATAGCAATGCTCTATTATAATAATTCTCATGTAAAAACTTCTCATACCCTCTACTCTTATTTATACCAAATCTATCTATCCAAATGAACAATCTAGAGGAAGATCATTCTAGAAGTGGAAGCTTCTATTAAGTCTTCTTACATTTGACTTATTTTCCTTATTCCCAGGCCTTATTAATATTGGTCGTTATTACATGGAAATATATTTTCTACCTATGTGAGGCGTTAGGGACGTTAGGTCCCTAACATGTCCTCCCCCTTAATAAGAACCTTGTCCTCAAGGATTGAGATGAGAAAATTGTTGCAGAATGGTAGTTGGTTCCCAAGTGGCATCTATTGGATTTGTATCTTTCCACCGGACTAACACTTCCTTGATGGTGCGTTGAAGTAGACGATGCTCACGCTGGTCCAAAAATCATTTTGGCTGCAACCAGATGGAGCCTTCTTCATCCAACTTGGGAAGGATGATTTGAGTTTGGCACTTAGTTTCAATCATGTTCTTTAAGTAGGAGACATGAAAAAAAGGATGGAGATTAGAATGGTTGGGAAAAGCTAACTGATAGGACACATGTCCCACATGCTAGAGAATGGTATAAGAACCATAAAATTTGGGCGCCATTTTCTAAAAATGGTTAGCCTTGGGTGAAGTTTTCTCATAAGGTTGTAGTGGAAGAAACATAAGGTATCCTTAAGAAAATTTTCATTCATAGCAACCTTGATCTTCATGTTGCTTCATGCAATTCTGAGCCATGAACAAATTCTCTTTGAGGGTATGAAAAATGGCCTCTCCAACTGTAAGTGTTTGGTCAATCACTTGGACCTTCGAGACACCTGCCAAGTTTGAGAGAATAGAAGTTGGATTTTGTCCATATACTGCTTCAAAAAGAGTCATGCTCATAATTGTATGGTAAGAAGTGTTGTATCACTATTCATATAGTGCTAACCATTGAGCCCACTTATTTTCCTTTTCGATGCAAAACACCTCAAATATGTTCCCAAACACTTGTTGATGACTTCAGTTTTACCATTAGTATGGGGATGATAATCTGTGCTGAGATGCAATTGGGTGCCTTGTAGCCTAAACAATTCTTGCCAAAAATTGCTGGTGAAAGTGGGATCTCGATAAGAAACAAAAGAATGAGGCATGCCATGAAGCTTGAAAACCTGATCCATGAAAAGTTGAGCCATAGTGGAGGTGTTAATGGGAGTATAAAAGAACATAAATGAGCATACTTTGAAATACGATCAACGACCACCATTATGATTGACTTATTGCTCATTTTAGGTAAGATGACAAGAAAATCCATAGAGATATCCCTCTAAATAGCAGGTGGAATTAGAATTGGTTGTAGTGTGCCAGGGGATTTGATTGTTTCTCTCTTTTTTCATTAAAAACATCACATTCTACCACAAAAAATGTGAACTTCTTGCTTCATACCATCCCAGAAAAAAGAAAATTTGACCTGTTCATAGGTTTTGGTAAACCCTGAGTTCCCAACTATGGGTGTAGCATGAAGCTCATAAAGTATTGTGGATTTAATTTTTGACTATCTACTTAAATACAAATGACCTTTCTAGTGAAGATCATCATTGTGTGAAGAGTACCCTAGGGAAATTGGAGAATTGGCCTGCAATTGTTGGATCAGATGCAAATTTTTGGGATCTTGTAGCCATTCTCAACGAATATCTTGGAGCCAATATGGTATAATGAAAGAGAGGGAAAAAAGGGACCCTCCATCTTCATATTTTGTTACTATAGGGAGGAAGGGTGTTGTTCCAGAAAATACTTGAGGATTTGATGATATGTCTTAATTTGGAAGTGCTTTCCCAATAGATAATGGATCCAGAGATCCATTGCATGCATAATAGCTATTTCCTTTTCATAGATTGATTGGCCCAAATGTCGCTCTGATAGTTGTTTGTTGGTAAAGGCCAAAGACCCACCATATTGCATAAGGACTGCTCCAATTCCTCTCCCAGAAGCATCACATTCTAGGACAAAGGTATTTGGGAAAACAGGAAGGGCCAGGAATGGAGTGGTGCAAAACTTCCTTCAAGGCTTGAAAGGCTTGATAACCTATGGGAGTCCAAGTGAAAGAATTATTTTTAAGGAGAGCAGTGAGAGGTGACAAAACCTTTCCATAATTCTTAACAAACTTTCAATAATAGACTGTTAAACCGAGCAATCCACACAATCTTTTGAGAGTCTTTGGGAGAGAACAATCCTACATAGATTCAATACTCTTAGGATCCACCCTAACACCTTCCTTGCCAACAATATGACCCAAGTACTCGACTTTCAAGGCTCCAAAAGAAAATTTAGATTGTTTGAGGAAAATTTGGTTCTAGGAGAGTAGACGTAGAACTCGATCCACATGAGCACAGTGGGTGGTCCAGATTTTACTATAAATGAGGACATCATCAAAGAAAAATAAGAAAAAAGGACAGAAGACAAGATTCATGAGGATTTGGAAAGTGGAGGGACCATTACACAAGCCAAAGGGCATGATGAAAAGCTCATAGTGGCCCTCATGAGTTTGAAATGTAGTGTTAGGAATGTCTGCCTCATTCATACGTATCTGGTGGTAGCAAGAATGAAGATCAAGTTTAGTAACGAATTGGGCACCACTCAATTCATCCAAGAGGTGATCAATGATAGGAATGGGAAATTTGTCTTTTATGGTGATTTTGTTGAGGGTGCAGAAGTCAGGAAACATGTGCCAAGAGAATTATTTCTTAAGGACCATGACCAAAGTAGAAGAGTAGGGGCTCATACTAGGATGAAAAACACCCATGGTGAGCAATTATTGAATATTTTTGTCAATTTCATTATTCTAAGAAAATGGATGACGATAGGCAAAAACATTGGGAGGAAGGTTACCGAGGACAAGGGGAATGGAATGATCATGAACACCACAGGAAGGAGGAAGTCCCTAGGGAGTGGAAAAAAAAACTTGATGTTTGGAGAGGATGGATTGGAGGTCCTATGGCACATAGGGTGTCTCAGTGGCATGGATGGCATGGAGTTGTGCAATAATTCTAGAATGACCCTTTTTTAGGATCTTTTCCATGTGATGGGAACTGATGATCTCTAGGGAACCAAAGGGGGTTCCTTGAATCTTATATTGTTGGCCCTCCTAGTTGAATTGCATGGTTAATTCCATAAAATCCATGAGAATGGGACCTAGAGTCCTTAGCCATTTGACACCCAACACATTGTCACAACCGCCGATGTCAATAGAAAACATATGAGATTTCATGTGGTACTGACCAATTTGGAGATGCACATTTTCACAAGGTCCCCCACATTTCATGGACCCACCATTGGCAATCATGAATTTAAAATTATTGACTACACAGATATAGAAATTAGTTTCTTGGGAAATTTGGCGATGAATAAAATTATGGGTTCTTCCACTGTCAATAAGGATGGTTACCTTTTGATGCTTAATGTAACCAATTATCTTGAGGTCTTTGGGAGTAGAGAATCCGGTGAGATCATTCAAGGAAATGACCAGTGCAAATTTGGGAGGGTCAGAGGGTGGGGTCATGTGAGTGGGTTCAAGTGACTTGACCAAAGGAGGGGCCTCAACATCGTCTCCCAAAATATCCTCGGAGATGGCCATAAAAATATTTTGTTCCTTACACTTGTGCCTAGGAAAATATTTGTTATCACAACTATAACAAAGGCCTTTGAGTTGGCATTCGACCATTTCTTTCCTGGTCAATTTATGGACATTCAGTGGATTGGAAGGAGGAATGGGGGTGACTGGTTTAGGGTGAGGAATAAAGGAGGGTTTTCTAGTCTAATAAGAGACAACTTGTTGTGATTCCTTATATCTTTTAGTATCTTCCACCCAACTCTGAGGCCGAGCCATGAGGACATGGCAACGAATATCATCATTGAGGCCACTGATAAAAAATTATCAGAAAAAAAGCATCATACATTCCCTCTGTATGTAAATCCAATTCCTCAAAAGAAGCTATAAAGTCTTGCATTGTGCCAGATTGTTTAAACTTTTTCAAATGGCCTAAATGGTTGGTGTTCGTGTCAAAGCGTTCATAAAGTTCAACCACAAATTGTGTCGAAGGCACACACCCTTGGCGGGCATTTTTTCTCCGTTTCCACCATTGCCAAAATTCTTGATCTATATGGAGAACATTATATCGGAGTTTGTCCAACTCATATATAATGCCATACAAAGATAAATAATGTTCCATTTGAGTTATACATCTAGTGGAATCCGAGCCATCATTTTTTTTGACATCCACACATAGAAGGCATAGGTCATGCTGAAAGTGATGGGGTTGAAAAGTCTAGGAATTAGAGGAAGTTTCACCTTCATAGTGCAAATGTGGGTCAGAGGAGGGAACATCTGCAGGTATATTCAGCTTGGCATAGATCATGTTAATGAAGGATGCAAGATGGGTAGCGAGATTATGTTTGATGGTTTCCATTTTTGTGTCTATGGAGCAATGCATGTTTTTATTTATGGTGACAATATTGGCACTGAGTTGCCTCACTTTCTATTGGGTCTCTGTGAAAGTAAAGGAAAAGGAATTGAAGCCAGCTTCCAAGTATTAGCTACGGGTGTGGGCCATGATGAAGAGGGAAAATGAAAAGAGATAGGTGGGACCACACAGAAAATGGGTTATGCTTCAAGGGTATCATGACGATTAGAGCGATGAGGGGAATCCAATGGGGCAAGGCCCAAATAAGGGTGTCAGAAGTTGGTTGGGTCCACGGGAAAAAAAAAGTTGAAAAATGATAGGTCTGACTACGATAAGGGCTCAAATAATGGTTCCAACAGGATCCAGACTCTCTTTTTTTTTTTTTAATCCTATTGAATTATACTCCGATCTGAATAATATTGTAGTGTTGAAATTCTCAAATTCTTAACAAGAAGAAATGTGTTGTAATTTCGCAAGTCGAATGCAAGAGGCACAATTGCGTGGCAATAGATCTTGTTTTTTCTATTTGTGTTTATGTTGCAAATGTTAGGGTATGTAAGGTGTCTACAAAAAATGATCATCCCTATGTTATATCTCTTTGATATACGTGTGGGGTCCAACAGTAGTACTCGACCCAATATCTAAGGGCACAACTAAGGAGGCTAGATCGTTCCCTTAGCCATACTATCCGACTACCTAGGTACTAGAGAGTATCTTCCCATGTGTTGTTCTCGGTGGCACTATAGCATTCAATTGTCTAATTGGTTTATCTATGAAGGTCTTTAGGAGATCTAGGTTGATCCTTATACAGGTGTTATCTAATGCGATACCACTCGAAGGGGTACCAACAAGGGTGGCCAACAGATGTGATCTTAAGCAACACTTTTATTTCTTGTGTGTATTACTCCTCGACCATGGGTTTCTGTGCGTAATGACAAATCTTTGTAGCTTTAAGACGTCAGAATATGTATCTACCCTGAAAAAAAATAACTCACAATTTTTTTCTAAGGAAAGTGCTCGGATACCACTTGTAAGGTACATGATCTATTATAATAGAATGAAACATAAATATTGCAAATAATAATAGTATAACAACACAATAGATGAAACCACAACACCAAATAATACCTTTATTTATAGGAAACAATGTTCACTTGTCTCTTCTAGGGGGAAACCTCTAGCAGAGCAATGCTCTATTACAATAA
>ML859985.1:12767-25116 GCA_009831015.1 Picea engelmannii
GTTAGGGATTTCATGCATATGTTTGATAATTTTAATGATGAGATATGATTCACATTGCTATGATGTCTAGGACTGATGAGCCCATGGAGGGCGTAGTCTTTGATGTGCAGGACCATGCCCGGCGGACAGGTACCAGAGGATCGTGCACATGGGGAGATGATTAGTTCGGACCTCCATGGGGCTGAAGAGCCCATCAGATGGTTGCTGGGATGGCAGAGGTAGGAAAGAGTTTTGATGAGCCCTTGCATGGAGAAGAAGAAGGACTCCCTCATCAGGACGCTTTGGCAGAGATTGACCTATGGGGGATCAGCCCCTGCAGGTGGTATGATGGCTTTGATGGGCAGGACGCCACCATGGCAGACTGGACGTTCCTGGAGGATGTGGTAGCGTGTTTTGACCTTGTGGCAGCTTGCAGGAGGCCCAGAGGGGCCAACATTTTTCTCCTTGGATGTTGATCAGGCCCAAAAAAGGCCAACGTCTCCCCCAGAGGGGCTTGACGTCTCCCATTTTAGCTCTATCTTGACATTTTTAGCATTTTTAGTGACAAATAATGAAATATTGTAAATTCAGCCTTGTCAGCTGTTTTTAATGACCTAATTGTAAATTAGAGGTCATAAGGATGATATAAATTGAGGACGTTTTACCCTCATTTGGACATAACATAACTTACTCTCTTGTAAGAGACTTGCTCTTAGCTCTTGTCTTGGTTATTTTTGGTCTTTTGGAGTGAGGCGCTACACTTGGAGGATTATCTTTAGCATGTGCATGGTGCTTTTTATCATTGGAAGGTGTTACATCTAGGGTTTGATTATGCTCTTCATGAATTTGTAAGTACATTTTGCATGCAAAACTTCTTTGTTGAATGGTTGTAGGTAGAATTGCTTACTTGTATTGTTACATTGTTATTATTTGCTTAATCACTAAAACCCTAGAGAGCCAACACACAAGTAGGTTGTGGCTTCATGTCCCCATGGTAAAAGCTTGATTAGCCATTTGATTAGAGAAGGTTTATCCTAGCCATAGCTACACTAGCCATTCTCTTTTCTTGAGTTAGCTTTGAACATAAATTGAAGAAAGAAGGCATCCTAGGCCTAATTTATTTTACACCTAGGTTTGCTTCTAGGGTTTGAAAAGCCTTGTCCCCAAGCAACACTTTCCAGCCATAGATTTGTGTTTATTAGCTAGCTGTTTTGCCAAAGAGTCTTGAGGAAAGAGGGAGGAGCATGAGGCCTAGCTTTAGCTACACCGGAATGAGCCTCCTCCCCTTAGGGTTTTGATTTGGTGGCCCTACCATTGCAACACCATTAAACCTAACCCTCTTTTCCTTAGGTTTAAATCCTTCCAAGCCATTAGTATTGCTTCATTTGACTCCATTAACCCAAGGCACTAGTCTAAGAACAAAACGTTCACGTTTATGTGCTAAACAACTCTTTCAAACTCTCTTTATTTTGAAACCCTACTAACCATAGCGTCTAGACTAACCCTAATAGATGATGACGTCTTGCCTCTTTTAAACTTGTGCTTGGACCAAAAGTTGCGGCTGACTCATCTCTTTGTAGCCATAGAGGTTTCAAGTATTTTCATTGGTTGATTTGACAAAACGTCCACCTCTTTGACTAGCTAACCCTAACCCTAAAACAACAACAATATAGGTGACGTCATACTCATTCAAAACCCTTGTTTGGCATAAAACGTTTTGACATTTGTCACCCCTTTTGATAGACTTTGAGTTGTTGATTACATCCATAAGCTTGTTTGACAAAACGTCCTGCTCATTGTCTTCATTTCTGACCTAATACTAGGGCTGACGTCACCCTATTTCAGCAAATAGTGATGCAACAACAATATTTATATGAGCAAATTTATAATATTTATTGCATTTTGATAGTACAAAGACTTGATTTTGCACATTGAATGCCATTATCTCTTGTGTATTTATTGAAGAAGTGACATTAATATAAGATTTTATTGCAATCATTGACTTCGTCAATAATTACTCTCATTAATGCTCATATATGTTAGAGGTAGTCATTAATACTTTGAAGTACTAACCACTGCAGCACATCTTTTAGCTTTATTTGTCTTGTCTCGCAAACAGGTGCCTTTCAGTGGAAGATTTTTCTCCTTGACTATCTCTATTGGCAGTAAGCTGTGAAGGGAAGCCTATCCTTAGTCTTTGAAGTCTTAAACCTTGATCCTTCTCCTTCAGAACCCCAGATTACTAGGGACGTCTCCCTTGGGATTAGCCACCCTAAATAGAAAGAGCTCCCCATCGAGGTGACAGTGGGTGGGGAAGTTTTTGTTACACCAGTTTGAAGCCTTGACTCAAGCTACCTAAACCCTTCCTACAAACTGTGCGATAACATAAACTAAACAAAAACAAGACTCATTTATTCTCTCAAATGAAAACACATTTTGATAGCGTCTTTTTTTAACTGAATGCATTTTTCGTTTCCCATGTATTTTATCGGCTTCATATGGGATTGATCTATTTACATCTCAGATTCCAACATACCAAAAAAACTTGCACAAGACAAGAACCTATTAACTTGAAATATAACAAGAAAATGATTGAAGATCATATAAATTTGATCACGTGAATAAAAATATCTTGTGTATATGTGTAACATGTATATATAGATACACCTGCACACATCCCTTGATGGATAATTTTCATGGCTTAGAGCCAGTTTTCACCATTCAACAACTTGATGAGTGGATTCAAATCGATTGGCATGATGGTTTATCTGACACCTTCGAAGTGCTCATTTTACACATGCCCCTACACCGTCATGCTCTCCTTTTCCATGAACAGTCTCAAAAAAATTCCAACAATGTGTAATGTTTGATTTCTTATGAAGACGACACAACCAACAGAATGATCGCAAAGATTTGAACTGACCTGCACATCTATCTGACCATATCCAATGTCGATTGAATTAGATCCCGCATTCTTTCAATGAATCATAAAATTTTCCAAAATAATGTTGTACATAATGTGCGTCGTGTGCTCGATCATCACTTATATAAAAGTGATATTATTTAATAACATGTCGATTGTCATTGGTTCTTTCTATGTTATTAATACTATGTTGAGCATGTCTATATAGAACGTGGGCAAATATACCGACTTGATCAGAATGATAATATTCACTCTGTATTTCTTTTTGTGTAGCGAATGTGTAATTCTCTACAAAATCAACTACAGACAAAATTGTCCCTAGTGGAAACACTTGACGGGATTGTTTGAATTGTAGGTCTTGCCATCGAGCTCTATGTGAATTGTTGGTGTATTTTTAAATTTATTCCTCAAAATTCTTCAAAAAATCTATCACACATATTTTATCTACTTTCAAATTAATCCTTTTGGAAATAACATTTGAAGAATGTGGAGCCATGTTGTTGATATATTCATATCTCTTCAAATTGATTTTTATATTAGAAAATGATTGATCATTCATATCAATAGGATACTTTGAGTGAAACAAACTTATATTTCCACAACAATCACATTTCTTTCCACCAACACATTTTTTTTGGTAAAATAATTCATCACCTTCTCTTTCACATAGAAGCATGGAATGTGGAAGGAGGTGAACTTGGCCATAAAGTTTTACCAAAATCAATAAAATTGTCATAATATAACTGAAATTCCACATGATAACGACAACAAGAAGTGTCACTAACAATGATGTGTCTAACAAACCATGGTTTTTGTTGCACAAATGTATTGATGGAAATTTAACTTCTTTGTGCTCTTCTTTGAAATTATTGAACAATTATATTTGTGTCATTGGAAATATATGTTTTGGATGTTCTTCATATTGTTTTCATGCTATTCTTTGTCACAACACATCCCTTGTATGTGGTGAAAAAAGAGATTTTGTCAACCAACAATTACAAGTCGATTATTTAACGTTTTTTGCAAGTCTATATTTGTAGGGTTGTCTAGAAATCACTGTCCAACAAGCAAGTTTATCATTTGCATCTATCTGCAATCAAAATTTTCTATGTTTGTACAATGTTTTTCTTGATGTTCCCATCGATTTTTCCATGTGTTGTGTCAAATGATCTGTTATATTTCTAGATGAACAATTGTTGTTTGTATCACTCTACATGCAACACTAACATCTTTTTTTTTATATTTTCCAAAAGATTTGAATACACTAGTTATATTGTCAAAGAAATTTTATTTCACCTTTGTATCTTTTGTCGACTTTTGAATACCCAATAATGATGTAGCTTCTTTTAACTTTCTTGACTTTATTAGACAGAGTAAAAGTTGATCTTGTACTGTTATTGATTCATCTTTGAAAAAAGTATTATACATATTCTTAGTTCGATATCTTATATTTAATGCTTAGCTTCTTTCTTCCCAAATTTGTCAGTATCAACATTTTCTAATATTCCATCATCAATGTTGATAGATTCTTCTACATATTTCAATTTAAAGTTTATATTGAAAAAAAAAACCCGAACATAAATTAACTAAACTATATACAAGTGTTCATCTTGTATTATCTAAATTTATGTACATACCTATAGGTGATTCGACTTTTGCTTCAATTTCGGTTTCAATGACTTCATCGACATTATGAGACAAATCTATTTATGTTTTTTTAAAAACATCAAATCCAAATTACAATCAATTATATTAAACAATAATTTAAATTTGAATTCTATACTTTTAATATAGACAATATGTGCATGCATACCTAGTTGGAATTCTTGTTGTTGAAAATCTGTATTTACATCATCATCATTTCTTTCTTCAATATTTGCGTGTTCTCGTTTATTTCTCCAATAATGCTCTTTCATTTGTTCGTTATGGTGAGTTTCATCTTGAGTGCGATCAAATTTTCTCTTGCGCAAACTTTTGTTTCCCATGAGTATAGTTATCTATAAAAGTTTTTAAAAAAATCAACATGTCAGAATAGTCTCAGAAAAACTTCATTGTCACAAAAATTATTAAAAAATAATATCAATAATTTTATGTTCAACAAAGACTTCACCTTGAAAAAATGTTCAACAAATCCTTCACTTTGAAAAAATATTCAACAAAGCCTTCACGTTCAAAAAATGTTCAACAAAGCCTTTACCTTGAAAAAATGTTCAACATTTAGCCTTCAATATATAAATTGTCATTCCAATAAAAACTTGAATTTCAAAAACATAAACTTTTTTTTGCATTCAAAACATCAACCACCTTGTTCAAAACAACGAAAAAGATGATTTAAAACTTTTCTTAGGTGCTCTACAAAACCATGAAACAAGCGAGTGAATATATATGTTATCATTCTAAATTTTTTCATGGTTGAGTTTTGAACTACCCTATGTATGAAAAAGAACTCTACGCCCTAGTTCAAGTTGTTAAGAAGTGGAAGCATTGTCTGACGGGAAAGGAAACCATTATCCAGATTGATCACTAGCTAATGTAGTATTTGTAGGGCCAAAGTAATATATGAAAAACAATACATTAGAGAAATTTTGAGGTAAAAAATGTGTTATCAAAATCAACTTTAAAAGAACCAATAGGATTCAAGATGATGATGTCAACCATAAGGGTAAATAGTTTTGGAGGGAAAGAAACAAATTATTATGTTTAATCATATTCTTGACTTGCCTCTTTGTAGGTTTATGTGAATTTTGAGTGTAGGTACTCATTTCATGCAAAATTTAGTCCTTCATCCAATGAGTTCCTACACTTGAAATTTGAGTAAACCTATGAGGAGATGTGTCGAAAATACAATTAAAAAAGTATTTTTCTTTCTTTCCCTTTGAAAATTCATAAATCTTAGTTTATTATTTTAACTATTGTTTTATTATTTTCCTTAGGGTTCCCATTTTAGACCTCAACATTTATGTATTGCACTACAAGTGGATGAAGTTTTGTAGCGGTTTTGTCTAGTCATCAAATATAAGAAGGGTAGCACTAATAAGTTGGTAGACATGCTTTCAAGGCCACCCACATCCAAGATTACAGCCTTGGGAACTCTTATGCACATGGATCATTTTACCCATGATGTACACAAGGAGGCATACACAAAATATGAGGAATCTAAAGAGATGTTTAAATGGCTACATGGAAAAATTCATGTAAAAGAAGGTGATGGTAAGGTTGAATATCATCTTCAAAATTAGATTCTCTACAATCTAGACAAGATCTATGTTTTTGAAGGTGAAATATTACAGTTTATCAGAGAGGTTCACACCTCCAAGGTTGCAGGACATTTTGGTGTTAATAAGATAGTTGCAAACTTAATAGATATGTGAATTGGCCCAGAATGTAAGAATATGTGGATTGGTTTATTATAGGATGCATACTTTGTTGCATTAACAATCCTAGTAATAGAAATCAAGGTTTATGCCATCCCTTACATGTACCCACTAGACCGTGAGATAACATATTCATGGATTTTATGGATGGTTTTCCAACAACTAGGAAGGGACATAACTGTCTATTGTGATAGTTGATAGGTTCAACAAGATGAACTTTCTTATGATTTGTAAAAAGACCATAAAAAGATAAGAAACAACAAACATGTTATTTGAAAAGGTGTGGGTTCAGCTTGGCATACCAAGGAGCATCATCTTATAAGGATACTAGATTTCTCAATGACTTTTGGAATACACTTTGGGAAAAAATGGAGACCAATTTGAAGAGATCTACAATTTTTCATACATAGATAGATCAAAAGACAAAAGTAATCAATATGCCATTGGTTCATATTTTGAGGGTTTACAATTATAAGCATTCAAAAATCTAGGATGAAAATTAACTTATATTCAATAATCTTATAGTAAAACGGTCTACATTTCTATTGATAAGTCCCATTTTGAGACTTGATTTGGGTATCTACCACCATCTCCCTTGGATGTTGTATATGGATAACAAGGAGGAGTGATGGAAAACATCATAGAAGATGCATTTAAAGATTTTTTTTTTTTAAAGATTAGGCATATCAATTTGAAGTAGGAGACATTGAAGAAGTCATAGAAAAAGTACAAGGCCCGATGTTATCAAAATATAATTGAGAAAACATTCCATATGGGAGACAATTTTTCATTGCATCTAAACAAAGAAATGCTACAAGGTCCTAGTAAGAATATCAAGGTTGTGCGGTACTAGTACTTTTGAAGTATTGGAGAAGGTGGGTGATAATGACTATAGACTCAGTCTACCCCCATATATGTGTGTTTACTTAATAGTGAATGTGGAAAATTTTAAATTCTATGAGCCTTCCATGTTGGATCAATCAACTGAGGAGTAGGTCCTACATACCATAGATTACTTAGCACAGAATCTCAGGCAAAGTTAGAAAAATATATAGTTTTGTAGAAGAAGTATGGACCTACTAGAAAAGGGTAGTATGAACTTTGGCAGATAGGGTTGAAAGGGAAACTTCTAGGCAAAGTAAATCAGTCCCTTATCTAATAGAGAAAAGGTATTTTATTCAAGCCATAATTGATCTTGTTGGTGAAGGTATTTTCCTCATGGAATCCCTTCTTGTAGGTATTTTGGTTTTCATACCTTGTCTTTATTAGATAAGGGATTGTCTTACCCTTATGATAAGATAAGAGATTGTGCTCAATATATTGTCTTGTTTTTCCTTTGGTCCCTTGGAAATGGTTTTAGGTATTTTATTCAAGGCACAATTAATATTTTTGGTGAAGTTCTTTCCATTGTGTAATCCCTTCTTGTAGGGACTTTGGTCTTCATAACTTATCTTGATTAGATAAGGAATCTTCTTCAAAAAAAAAACTTCTCCAAGTTTTCATTTTTTTATTTCTTTCTCTTATCCTCCCTTGGGTTTGTGATAAATTCTAAAATCTCAAGAGATTTGCATCCTATTATGGCTTGATGAACCATATTTTATTGAACTATTGATTTATTTCTCTAACCAATTTTTTATTTTAAAATCTTCATTTTTTTTCTCCTTCATCATTCTTTCTAATGGCTTATATTTAAAGGAATTGATATTAAATTTATTGTACACCTCTTACTGGGGGGAGCACTTTTCAAGTAGTATTCCATGGAGAGTTTTGTCTACATACATGTCCTACATCTAAAAGTTGTATTCTTGTAATTCAAAATTTATTTCTCTGACCAATTTTTTATTTAAAAAATGTTCCTTTTTTCCTCTCCTTCATCGGTCTTTCTAATGGCTTATATTTAAAGGAATTGATCTTAAAGTTATTCTACCCCTATTACTAGGGGAATCACTTTTCAAGTGGTCTTCCATGGGGAGTTTTGTCTCCATACAAGTCCTACATCTAAAAGTTGTATTCTTGTAATTCCAAATTTGGATCCAAGTTGAACTCTTTGATAATGATTTTTTTTTTAGGAAAGTCATTTCTTTGGTCTAATTCAAGACAAGCACATGTAAGTATACATGTATTCTCAAAAATTTTATTCGAGATGATAGTTTCCTAAGGTGTTGTTTATTTTCTCAATGACTACATTAATTTAGAGATAGAGGAATAAATTAAAGGGACATGGAAAAACAAGACCTAGGGTATGAAGGCTTGAACCTAGATTAAACTTAGGAATCCAATATTATTTTTTTTTGTTTTCTAGAGTGTTTGTTACTTGCAGGACTATCCTGTGGTCTAAAAAACTACGACCTAGGGGCATATAAGTCATCAAAATCACTTGGGGATTGCACCCAGTTTGGACCACACTAACCCTTAACATGGCTAGATTTTTTTGGGTGTCTCCTCTCCACTACTGCGAGTTTAGAACATTGGTCGTATTGCATAATGAAACCCTTGAAATCCAATCACACTAACGATATTTGACACAGAAAATTGAAGGAAATGGTGGTGAGATTTGATCCACTTATGTGTGCACGAGTCATGATATTATTTAATATAATATCTCTGGGTGCAACCACACATTTGACCATTACATCATGGTGCCCCCATGGCTTCAGGTTAGGCCCTCATGGGAATTGAACCTTACCCAATAATGAAAAACTCTCTTTCCACCATTGGATCCAACCCCTTTGGAAAAGAATCCAATAACTTACCAACAAGACAATTTACCAAAAAAACAAAAACCTTATTGCATAATACAATGCTTGTATTCAAGAAAGTAAAACACAACAACAAAATACTTCACGATTAAACACTAAATCTCAACTCTTTACAGTTCATAAATTAACCATGAAACATACAAATCAAAGCCAATTAAAGTGTACCTATGAACTTTACACTCATAAGCACCACCATAATTGAAACATAAAATTCTCCATAAAATAACTTCAACCTAACATTGAAATCGTTTAAAGGATTGTGAATTCATAGGTCCCTTCAATTTGCAATATTTTATTAACACTCTTGTGAAATTGATAACAACCTTTCAACAAGCATCTCAATTTAAGAAAAGAAAAAATAGAAGAGAATTTATGAGCATGGCATTTTTCAAAGTAGTTGTTTTTTTATATAAAAAAAAATTAATAATTTCAAAATTGAAAAAAATGTAATTATAGAAAAGTAAAAAACATAAAAATCAAAATAACAAAAATATATTAATTCAATTATTATTAAAGTGTTTTTTTATTTTATTTTTTAATATAAAATATAAATTTTTCAAAGTTATAAAAAAAATACATTAAAGAAACAAATAAAAATTCTAATTTAAAAAATCTACAAAGCAACAATTCATTTCTAATGGTAAATAACAATCAAATAACTAAATAATTTTTTTAACTCATTTCTAATGGTAAATAACAATCAAATAACTAAATAATTTTTTTTACAAAGCAATGATTCATTTTGAATGGTAAATAACAATTGAAAAAAAAATAAGGCTCATAATTTTTTATTTCAATCATAAATAATTTCCTAAATACATAAAAATCTTAACTAACATTTTTGATATCAATCTTCTTTTTCAATATTTCTTATTAATCAAATGATGATCGTGTTAGTCGATCAAAAATCCTTCTATGCCTTATTGACATTTTTTTATCGTATTAGTTGATCGAAAATCCTTCTATGCGATTTTTTATTGTGTTAGTTGATCGAAAATCCTTCTATGCTTTATTGACATTTTTTACTATTAATTAAATTTGAATTGTCTTCTGAAGTAAACTTACCTTTGTTAATTCAAAACTATATGTAATATTTCAGCATCTTGCAATGTTAATATATCACTTCATTACTTGCAATGTTAAGATATCACTTCATTACTTGCAATGTTAAGATATCACTTCATTATATGTAATATATCAACCTCTTGTAATGTTAATATATCACTTCATTACTTGCAATGTTAATATATCACTTCAAAAATGATGCTTTTCATTTATCTTTTCCACTATTATTTTTCTTAGTTATTATTTTTCGCTTATTATTTTTTTTAGTTATTATTTTTTGCTTATAAATTTTAGTGAAATATTTATAAATTTTGATAAAATTATATTTAGATAAAAATGTGATACCATTAAAAATCATAAACATAATAAGCATGGTTTCAAGAGTAAGATCATACAATCCCCATTTCACATACTATGCAATCAATTACAATGTAGGTATATCACCCTTGTATTTTCTTATATATATCACCCTTTCTACTTTCTTATTAGAACGGTTGTAAATTAGTCGGTTATTGTTTCAAAGCATTTTGGTCATTAGACTGGAGAGGCCAATAACCTATCCTTGTTTTTAGGTTTTCCAAGGATAATATTTACTTGTGTTCATTAAAGAAACCTTGCTACTAATTTATATCTAGTCAATAAAAATAAATATAAGTTGACTTAACTAATTTCTCTATTTTATAAGCCAAACATCTTCATAGGTCTATAAATAAAAAGAACTTATCTTTTTATAAATGTAATTTTATTATTTTTAATAAAAAAAAATAATATCCAATCATAAATTAAGTTGACTTCACTAATTTCTCTATTTTATAAGCCAAACATTTTCATGGGTCGATAAATAAAAAAAACTTATCTTTTTATAAATGTAATTTTATTATTTTTAATAAATAAAAATAATATCCAATCATAAATTAACTAATTTCTCTATTTTATAAGCCAAGCATCTTCATGGATCGATAAATAAAAAGAACTTATCTTTTTATAAATTTATAAATGTAATTTTATTATTTTTAATAAATAAAAATAATATCCAATCATAAATTAAATTGTAGAAGTTTTAGTTTTTAATAAATAAAAAATATATCTAATCATAAATTATGTAATTCCATTGTTTTTAGTAAATAAAGAGTACATCTAGTCATAAATAAAAAATATATCTAATAATAAATTATGTAATTCCATTGTTTTTAGTAAATAAAGAGTACATCTAATCATAAATTGAACAAGTTTTTAATAAGTAAAGAAAACATCTAATCATACATTTAAATGGTAAAACTTGCCCATATCTTAAGAATGGTAAACTTATAGATAAAGTCATTCCAAAATGTCACATTATGACTTAGGTATTGAAAGCTATCATCATTCAACACTTTAGTTTGATTTGAAATAGGTGTTGAAAGCTATCATCATTCAACACTTTAATATATTGTTAATCTTTTTTGTTAATTTGCTGAGTCTTTTAATACAAAATACATCATATTATATTAATGATTATCTTCAACATAAAAATTGTCTCTACTAATAATATATGATAGCGCTAAATTACTTTATGCATCTTTGCTCCTAAACCTCATATAGAATTGACTAAATATTTGGTTGCCAAAAAATCTTAATTTAATTAAAAAATCTCAATTTAATTTTGATTTAAAAAAAAAATTATATAAGCGTGGAAAAATATACAAATATAATTTGATTTTTGTTTTAGACTCTTATTTTCTAACTAAACATAAAATAATTAAAAGTACTTTCTAAGAACTAAACCTATCTCAAATTAGTGTAACTAACAAACATTTTCATCTATTCTATTGCAATTGCAATATTAATATTAATTGAGGTATTCAAAATTTATTCAAACATTTTTATATTTTATAGTTAAATTGATTTAGTTATAAATATCAAATTAGATTGTATAAGATATATATATCTTTGTAGAAGTTAGTAATCAAATCACTACACAAAAGCTTGCACCTTGAAGATTTTAAAGTGCTTTAAGGTTTGTAATCTTTTCTTTCGAAATTGTATCACATCTCAATTATTTTTCTTTTCCCTCTTATTCTCATATTATGATATAACAATGTCGCTGAACACATTACTATAATACACCATTATTAGTCCCTGCCGGAAGGCCAAGGGCAGGGACTATAGCGATGAGTTCATCGCTGACTTTCAATTAGTTGTTAGTTGACTTCGAAATTTTTGTAAAAATGGTAATGTTTAACATAGGAAATATATAAACCTCATTTTTT
>WSFP011408091.1:0-25115 GCA_009831015.1 Picea engelmannii
TAAGTACACAAGTGTAGTCTTACCAAATTCACATTTGGACAGTTTTACATACAACCTTTCCCTTTGCAAAGTATCCAATACTTTCTTTGCATGCCTTACATGTTCATCCCAAGTCCCGCTAAATATAAGAATGTTTTCTTAATATACTATCACAAAATCATCTAGAAATGGCTTGAATACATCATTCATCACATGCATGAAGGTTTTCGGAGCATTACAAATCCCAAACGACATAACTAACCACTCAAACAATCCATGTTTGGTTTTAAAGGCAGTCTTCCATGCATCCTGTTATGCAACCCTGATTTGATGGTATCCACTGCGCAAATCCAACTTAGTGAAATAAACAACATTATTTAACCGATCAAGTAAATCATCTATACAAGGAAGAGGGTATCGATTTTTCACTGTGATTTTATTTAAGGCCTGATAACCAACACACATTCGCCATGTGCCATATTTCTTTGGCACCATCACAATCAGAGAACCACAAGGATATGAGTTGGGCATGAGGACCCCTTGATCCAATAAGCCTTGTACCTACTTCTTGATCTCTATCATCTCTACAAATGGCATCCTGTACATGCCCACATTAGGAAGAGGATAATCCTACTGAAGATGTATTTCATGTTGGATTTCCCTCTTAAGAGGTAATCCATCCAGTTCCTAGAAAATATCATCATACTTAGAAATAATATCAATTAATTTTTTCTTATGAGAAGGATCTTATCCTTGGAAAGCGTTGGATGTTCCGACATCTTTCTCCCTTACAACCATGACTACATGTCTCTTATTAGTGTTTATGAGTCTCTTCATTTGTCCTGCACTAACAAGTGTTGTGTTTACCCTCTTGTTGTGAGCTCTAACAATATATTCCACTCCCCCCTTGGCAAGGTGATATTTTTTCTCGTGAAGAAAGAAGAGTGATTTTCTATCATAAATATAATCACTCCTCGGACCTATGCCACATATATCAAGTGATACAACATCCAAATCTACTTCATCAATCAACTTTGAAGCAATAGCAAATCTGACCCTACATTGCTTGGTGACATTAGTTTTTGCTTTATCACATACCCAACCAAGAGAATAAGGCTTTGGATGTGGTTTAGTTTCAAGACCCATCTTTTTGACAAGTGCTTCAGATATCAAGTTTAATTGGGAACCTAGATCAAATAATGTAGCTATCTTAGTGTGTTTAGATACAACTCTTATGTGAAATAATTCATTCCTCTTTATTTCATCATCATGAGATTCATTATTGGAATTTGAACTAGCATGAAGGGAATTTTTACCTTGTACAACAACCGATGTGATATTTCCTTCATCTCCTTAATTGGAACCAAGATCTTGTTGCACTGTAGAGTGCATGAGAATCGCAACATCTCCTGGTAGATATGTGTCTGCAAGTAAACATCAAACTTTCAAGTGTAGGATGGCCTACTCATCCTTGTTCTCATATGATGAAAATCCAAACCAACTAAAAAATAAAATTTTGACATTTTTTCAAAAATTTCTAAACTAAGCATGAAATCAATATGCAAATATAGTAAAATAAAAATGGCATGCATCTAAAATAGTATGAGCAATCAAGATGCAAATGCAGGAAATCAAAATGAATTACCTACTAGTTGAGTTCTAACACATGATTTAAATAACCATTTATGAATTGAATGAAAGAAGAAGAATTAAAGATGAAACATGGCATCCATAATCAAATATACTGATCTGGAAATAAGCACAAGAAATAGCAAACCATAAACAACAAAGTTGATAACGGAGTTCGGCAATCTCACCTACGTCTCTGAGCCTTTCTCTCAGTGGGTGAGGCTTTCTTATTTATGTTCAAAGCTTCAAAAGTACATCATAATAGTTCGTTGGGGACTAACAATAGATTTGGGTCATATGCAAGGTCATATGGGACGAAGAACCACGAATAGTTTAACAGTTATGTGGTCATATGAATAACGTTGAACTGAGGGTTGGGGCTAGGCCCTAGCCCTTACCTCTGCCCAAATCATAGCCATTGCACTTTAAATAGAATATGGTGACTATAGTTAATAAGAAACACCGAGGGCGGGCTGGTAACCTGGCCCTGCCAAGTCACTCGCTTAGACCATAGGTCGCGGGTTTGACTCCCTGGGAGTCATAAAAAAATTTCCAAAACATCCAATAGAGGGGTGTCACATGGCAACCTAAGACTCGATCACATGGCACCATCACACTTTCCCAAAAACTAGCCACGCGTCAAGAGATAATTTGACCACGTCAGGCAACACTGCCCAGTCAGTGCACCTGCCACGTCAGTCAACTGCCACATGTCGTACGGATGTACGACCCTTGCCATGTCAGCTCGTGCCATGTGTTACCCTTACAGTGGTTCCACATGTCACAATCTGAATCATCCACATGTCTGTCAACGTGTCTGCCAAGTTAGCATCCACTGTACCTGCCACATCACATGTATGATCGTACGGCCTGTACAGTCAGCTACAACATCATCACTGTACGAACTGAACAGTCATCAATTTTTTCTTTTTTGAAGAAATGAACAAATCATGATATATATTTTCACACGACATATGTTTGAACCCATTCAAGTTGCGTTGGGTTCATATCGATGAGGTCTACACACACGTTCGTTTTGAGCCCATTTTGAGCACTTTGATTTTTAGGCCTTCCTGGACCCATTTTGGTTCTGGGATCCAATTTTGGATCACCAAGCCATGAATTATTGTCTTTCTATTTGTATCTGGGCTTGCCCTTCCTTTTGTCCCACATGAGCACAAGACTTCCTTCATTGAAATCGGTGCAAGGTGCATTCTTATCGTGTGGAGGCTCTATGCGGACTGTATCTTTCATGATTTCTTCATGTTTCTCATCTTCCTTTTGTATAATATGAATATATTATGTCTCCTTATTATGGTATTGTGCAGCCTTATTTCTATATGTACATGGTAGAAACATTTCCACTGCATTTACCTGCATGAAGGGTAACTCGGATGGACCATACTCAAAAATCTATGGAGGTATATCATGGTAGTGTTCACTGACATAGTTGGGCCCCCTCAAATTCATCACATGTGTGTCTTTCTTCTCCTTGTTATGCAGGATCTCATACGTGCCATCGCCCATGGGAATATATGCATGTGTAAGGTTCATACTAAGGAAACCTCCACGGGTTGAGGACCAGGTCCTTGATAAGAGAATACCCTAGGCATTAGGGACATCGATCACCAATATATCCATGAGGATGTTGATATGTGGAAAATCTATCAAAAATACTTCAACGTCTTCACATACTCCCAAGACATTAACTCTTCTTGAATCAATACCACAAACATTTCCATAAGGTCAGGTTGTCTTTAAACCAAGTTGTTTCAGTACCTTCAAAGATATGATGTTTGTTGAGGCCCCTTAATCAAGCATGCACTTGTTCAAGTGGAGGCCATTCATGCCTAATGAGAGATAGAAAGACAATTTCTTATATTTTGGTCGATCCAAATACATAATCTTTAATAGGATGGGAGGATCCTCCTTCTCAGTTGGCACCTATAATATCCTCGAAAATTCCCATTACACGGAAGGTATTTTACACATCTCTATCACAAGGACCGTCATATTTAGTTTTCCAAAAATGTTCACAATATCTATATTCAACTGAATTTCATCTGCAAGAGTTGGCTCAAGGAGAAACTCACATATCGGCGATGGAGGTGGTGGAGCCACCCTTTCTGCTGGTGGAAGAGGAGTATCAGGATGCGATGGAGGGGCTGAAGCATTTTTTCTTCTATAGACTAGAACTTCCCTCCTCCTTAATTCCTTCTTTTGAGCATCTGTTAGTTTATTGAAGTCCCGGATTCTCCCCTCTCTTTCTCTTATTCTTTTGGATTCATTTATCTGTTCTTGAGTAACATGTTCATCGTTGAGATTGCAAATCACGAAGTTTATATCATCAAGACATTTTTTGTCTTTTCGGGGGAATTCATATTCCACGTGGGGTTCTTGGCATGGGAGACACCAAGATTCTATATCAACTATCCCAACAAGCCTCAAAGTATCTCGGGCCTTTGCCTCTTGTGGAGGTCTTGGTTTCCAACCGATGGCATCTCTCTGTTGTCTGGAAAAATGAGGTCTGGGAGCAGATTGATTTCTTTACGTCGTAGTCATATGGTTCATAAGTCAATCCTTCACTTGGACAAACTGAGTATTCATCTGGTCTATCTTCTGATTCATGAGAGCAATTGGATCAGGAACAACATTGTTGGAAACCTTTGTCCTTGATTATGTCTTGTTACGAGGATATTGAAAAGGTTATATTTTCGAATCAAGGAGATTCTCTTCAATTTCGATACTGAACTCTTTAGCCTATGCCAATGACGAATGTATTGGAACTTCCCTTCAAAGGAATTCACGTAAAGGATATGAACTGATGATGTTGAAAGAAGCTAATATGTTGGAATTTGATTGTACAACTTGTCAAATATTGAAATGAATTCCCTTACCATTTCATTCTTCTTTTTCTTTATCTGATTGAATTGAGTTGCAAGTGTCCCACCATTTGCTTTTCTTAACCATCTACTTTTAAATAAGGTGGAAAAGGCATCATAGGTCATGATCTGATTATCAGGGAGTCCCTTGAACCAATTAAGGGCTTCTTTATTCAATGATGAGGTGAATATTTTCATGGCCACATCTTCATGATCAATACCCGCATTTTCCATATTAACTCCATAAATTTGTTCGACTGATAAAAAGACGACGAAGGTAACTTTTTCAACCAACTTTGAGACCCGAAACTAGCCTTTTGGATCTAGAGAGGGGTCTCTCGGGATGTGCAGTCTCCGCGAGGGATATGGATTTGAAAGAAGTGGCTAGATTTAACACCTTTGATATAAAGGGTTCTAGTTATATTGGTGCAAGAAGGTAAGACTTGGGCTATGGAGTCGATCTAAGGAAATGACAGAGAAAAATGACTCAGTGACTGAACTTGAGAGGATAAGGCTAGGCGAGTAACAGTCTTCAGTGTAAAACTGTAATGTGAGGTGGGAGAAAAACACAGGAAGTAACTCGGAGCACCGATGCGGGTGAATTCAGAGTTAACTTTTAGAGGAAAACGTTTTGTCTAAGTGGCGCGAACAAGGCGCGTTGCGCAGCGAATCCACAGGTTCAAAAAATTGTTCTGAAATAGACATAAAAAGATATGAATAAAGATTACAGGAAGCACATACGCAAAGGAAGAGGCACAATACATCCAACTACTACAACTAGAATATTTTCATCAAGTTACAGGACCTTTGCATTAAATTTCAGTCAAAAAACTCAAATTACATACAATAGCTTTCGTCTACTAAATTTGCCAACCAACCTGACTTACATCGAAATGATGAAACATATAAAGGAGGGCACCACTTGGGCTACCCTGCTTTCTAACTGCTAACCCTAAAACTAGGAAAACTAGGTAGCATGCGTTGGAGACTCTTCGCATGGAGCTGCCAAAAAATAGACAATAATCACGTCTGTTTACCCATGACCGTCGGCAAATCTTCCACGAGGATATGATCATCGGTCAGGTATCGATATGGAGAAATGATTTGTCAATGTATCCCTTTGATCAAGTGTCCAAGCGAATAGGTGTCTGTCATGAACTTTTTATCTGCTATAACAGATTTGATTTCTATTGTGCATTCATTTGCTGAAAAATGTGCATAGCGAGTGGATGTTTGATTGTCACGGTCGTTATCAAAAGGGTAGAGCAATTTTCGGTGGTCATTAGTATCCATTTGTGTTGCGCAGAGGATGGCAGATATATCTCCCCTATGAAATATAGACCCCACTGCATGAAAGGTGCTTCCACTGAGATCAGATTTAGTGGCAGGGGTTTCAACTTTATTCTTTCGTCGAAAATATGGAATTCATGGCAGTTGGAGACCTCTTTATACATGTCAACGAAAATTATGGGCCAGTAATAACCTTCTCTCGGGATTTTGTGTGCGGTGGTCTTATAATAGTAGTTTCCTTCGCAGTCACCTTTGTGAAATTCTTGTATAGCCCACTTCGCGTCATGCTCCACCAAACAACTCAACAATATTCCCTCGGGGTCTTTCCAGTAAAGTGAATTGTCTAGGATGCAGAACTTAGCTGCTTTAAGCTTGAGAAACCTGGATTTGGTATTAATCACGCCCGGAGGAGCCTAGAGATTCTCCAACACATACATGATGTCAGCATACCATGGTGAATCAATGAAATTTTGAGGCACCTGCGCGGCTTTTTCTTCTTGAGGGAATTTTGATAGATCAGCAATGAAATTCATTCCTACAGCATCGCAGTCTAACTGCGCCATTAACTTTGCAAGACCCTAACCCTTGATCAGCTTTGTAGGCTTGATCTCAAGATCATATTCCAGCATGGCCACTATCCACTTGCCTCTCTTTCCTTCTGGGTCAGTTTGAGTCAGGATATCCTTTACTTAATTGTTGGGCACACAAGCGATGACATGGGAGTGAAATATGTATGTCATGAACTCTTTCAAGGATTTCACTAAGGCATATGCCTGTTTTTCCATAATTTCATACCTTAGTGGAGCATCGCGCAGCATCCTGCTGAAATAGGCTATAGGTTTTTCGAAATCCTGCTCATCTTTCTGTAGCAGTACGTCGACAATAGTGTGTTCTGAGGCGAATGAAAACAAGAGGAAATATTTTGTAAAATATGGGCTGGCTAGCACAGGAGATTTAGTCAACACCACTTTGATATATTCAAAAGACTTCTTGGCCTCTGGGTTCCACTTAATCTCGTTTCCCTTCCTGAGCATGCAAGTTATGTGTTTTATGATTTCCACTAGGTTTGGGATGAATCTCCTCAATAAGTTCACATTTCCCAGGAAAGATTGCACTTCATTTTTACTGCGTAGGGTGTCGATCTTCGGGATTCCTTCAACCATGTTGGGGTCTATCTTAATGCCTTCCTTGGAAATGATGTGCCCTAACAGCTTTATTTCTTCCACCGCAAAATGTTATTTCTTTGGATTTAGTGATATGTCGAACTTCTTGCACTTCTGGAAAACCTTCTTCAGGTGCTCGAGATGTTGTTTGTCGGAGGCAGATTACATTGTGATGTCGTCCAGATAAATCATGATGAACTTGTCATTTTCGTCAGCAAACACAATGTCCATTTCCCTCTAAAAAAAGGTTGTAGCATTCATCAGGTTGAACGGCATCTTGGCGTACATAAACGTTCCCCATGGAGTTGTGAAAGCCATTTCCTCTCTGTAGTCTGGGTGGACCATGATCTGATTATAACCTGAGAACCCATCCAGCATAGACATCTACTGGGACCCCACCACTTTTTGCATGATGTAGTCCATTTTAGGGAGGGGGTAGTGGTCCTTGAGAGACACTTTGTTTAAATTTTGGAAGTCTACACACAGTCTTATCTCGTCATTTTTCTTTATTGCAGGTACCAGATTAGCTACCCATTTCGAGAATCTCAAAGAAACAATAATTTTAGCGTCAAAAATCCTTTTTACTTCCTTCTCGATCAGTGGCAGCAATAGGGGATTTATCTGTCTCAGCTTTTGTTTAAAAGGCTTTTGATCTTCCTTGAGAGAGATAACATGTTGGATCACTTTCGTGTCATATACTTTCAGACCATTGTAGCTCCATGTGAAGACGTCTAGGATATCTTTCATGAGATTTACATAGTCCTGCTTGACCTCTGGACTGAGTGTCTTTGATAATTTTACCATCTTCAGATTCTCATGAGTCTCGTTGTTGCAGTCTTCCATGTCTTCTTCACTTGCAGTGATTATGGGGTTCTTAGCCACATTTTTTTCGTCAAATAGCTTTTCCAGTGGCACCAACCCCGTTGGAACAATATTATTTTTTAGTTGTATTATGTCCCTTCCCATGCTCTGGTTTTGGAAAGGGTCATCATTACTGTGCACATCCACGCTCTCATCTTTGTCGCCGCAACATTCCTGATCAATGTTTGTACTATCAAACTCGTCGCTCATAAGGAGGAACCTTTCCACCTGTTTGTCATCATCAAACACTTGCCAGTGTTTGATATTATCAGGCACTGTCAGCCTATGCTTGACCTCAATTTCATATCTTTTGTTTGGGAAGATGGGGATCTTAAGAACTGAGGCCGAGGTGGCCAACGCATTGGCACTCTGATTTTGCTCTATGGGGATAGAAGATAGGTCATACTCTTAAAAACCTTTGAGGAGGTCCAAAGCCATATTTTTGTACGCTCTAAGCCGGGGGTGTTTGGTCTGATATACACCCTTTACCTGATTTATGATCAGCTCAATATCTCCGTGCACTATTATCTTCTGCGCACCCAATTCTTTCAAAACTTGCAAGCCCAATATTAGTGCTTCATACTCGGCCATGTTGTTAGTGCATTCAAACGCGATCTTGTATGAGCACAACTTTGTGTTTTCTTTAGGGGGGCTCACCCATACACCGACCCCAACTCCCTTTCTACTGACTGCGCTATCAAAACTCAAGTTCCACACCACGTTTTCTGCATGGTCTTTTGGGTCAGCGCATTGTATTGTTTCCCGCACAATTTTCTCGTCGGTTGTTATGATGGTTGTCGGTTCTTCCTCTTCGAAACTCAGGTCATTGTAGAATATAGAAGAGCCCACCTCGATTTCGATGGCATATATAGGATGATTGTTTGGTTGTGTCTTGCTGCTTACCATGTATTTCACAGAACTTCTCTGTACAACCTTCTGTCGTGACCAAAAACAGGGATGGTGGCGTATGACATATCCATCTGTAAAGTGCCCTTCAACTTCACAGCCCATGACCTTGATAGCAGCATGTCAAAATTTGGGGATATGTCTGCGATGACTATGTCCATGACCATGTTCTTAGTGGGGATTTGAGCCAATGACACAACTAGGTCTTTCATAAGGCCCAAACACTTGTCTTTCCTTGAATAAAAGGAGAAAATGTCTTTGTATGGCCTAGTGACATCCAAACCCAGTTCATCCATGATCACCTTTGGCATGAGGTTGTGCGGCGTGTTAGAATCTAGCATGGTGTTATGTAGGGTCATTTCATGGACTTCCATACTAACATAGAACAGAGGGACGTCTTTGGTATCACTTGTCTCTTCAACGTGTCAACCAAAAAGGAGAGCGGGGTGATCATCTTGAATATTCAGAGTATCGGGTGTCCCCCCCATTTTCATCATTTTAATGATTTGTTCCCTATACTCCCCCTCTCTAATAAGTTCATTGAATGGAACAAAGATTTTTATTTTGGCCATCTCATGTTGAAAATTGAAAGGGCGATAAGTTTTCTCTACCTCTTTTCCACTCGCCTCTTGGCCTATCTCCAGAGCTTTCTTGGGGACCTCCTCCTTCGACTTAGCCTTCTCTATTGCGTCCTTGGTCATTTTTGGCTCTTGACCAAGTTTTGGGAGATCCTTGGTCAGGTTGACCTATTTTGGGACTTCAACAGCCTATCGAAGATGGAGCGCAAGATGAAGCAGATATTGAGGGATCGTGGCCCCTTTTTGAGTCATTTTTGGGTTTTGGGAATATGTAATGGGTATGGGATGTCGACTCGTGGGTTTTACCCATGATTAGGCCTATTTTGTATGTATAAATAGAAGGATAGGTAATGTAAGAAGTAGTGTGTGCAAGTTGGCTAAGTTCTAAGAGTTGGATATGTTTGATCAAGGATTGTAAGGCTTCGTGCATACTGTGTGAGACTTACAGAGCTAAGTGCAAGTCATCGTAGCCAAATTGTGGAAGGTTTGTGCTGGAATGCAAGGAAGAAGGATCTAGCGAGCTGTGAAAATCTTCTATCTTTTGCGTAGAAGGGTTTTTGAGGCTCTATGCATGTAACCCATTGAAGAAGCTAATAAAGAAGAAAATTTGGTGGATGTAGCCCCAGGGTGGCGGTGAACCGTGTAAATATTGTGTTATTATGCTCTGTGCAATGTTCTGATGTATTTATGTGTTATTTTCTAAGTGATGGATAAAGATAGATAGATAGATCTGTTGATACTTAGTGCTTATGATGAATCTAGATGTTAGATCTAACATAGATGAAAATGCTTAGTTCTTGAACCTACTATATCTGATCTATTTATTTATGCTAAGTTCTTAATCACTTTATATCGAGGTGAATGTTGTGATGCTCTGTTTTATCTGCAAAGTAGACATTGGGTAAATAATGATGAACTAATATTGTTAAGTGATATATTAAGTATTATAATCACATATATGTGTCCCAGCTAAGGTCGCAAACACTTGAGTCTTGCAACCACCCCTGGCTCCACCTCGGGTGAGACTTCATCTACTTCGCAGGTGTTGTCGAAAGGGCCGGTAGTTAGGGTTTTTTGCTTGTTTGACAAAATGAACAGATCATGATATCTTTCACACATGGCGTTCGTTTGAGCCTATGCAAGTTGTGTTCGGTTCGTATCGATGAGGCCTACGCACACGTATGTTTTGAATCCATTCTAAGAACTTTAGTTTTTAGGCCTTCTTGGACCCATTTTGGTTCCGGGATCCAATTCTGGATCACACCTCCCCACTAAAAACCTTTTGGTCGTCCAAAAGGATACTAACCAATCATCAAGTGCAGGATAGGCCACCCCACTTGTTCATTTGCACCTGTCTCATCAAGATCAATTGTAAAACAACCATGATAACTCACATCATATTGTTAGCCACTTGTACTCTGTCACATCTTACTAAAGCCACTATCATCCATTTTGACAACATTACTAACGATAACATCAGAAATATGACTGCAAATGACCTAATATGTTTGTAATACTTGTACGATATTAGCTTATCTTGAAGCAAAGTGTGATTGATCTTCCATTCTACAATCATCTCTTGTTCTTCCTTAAGATCAATTACTTGATTTGAAACAATTATATGTGTGTTTCTTGCATGAGATTCCTTTCTTAATTGTTCCATTGTTCTAAGAGATTGATTTTCTTTTAATCGATGAGCATGTACCACATATTCTTTTCCTGATTCAATTAAGTAATATTGATTATGTTCCCTGTAGATGATTTATTTGCGATCATACAAGTAAGGACGGCCTAAGACCATTCCACATTCATTGAGTGGCACCACATCACATGTTACCTCATCCATGAACTTAGATGAAATTACAAACTTTAATGTGCATTGCTTTGTTATGTGCAATTTATGATTGTTGCTTATCCATTTAAGTGAGTAAAGTTTATGATGCATTTGAGTGTTTAATCCCAATTGTTAAACCAATTCCTATGAAATCAAGTTAGATTGAGATCCACTATCTATAAATGTGTCGAGCTTAGTATGTCTCATTATGACCCTTATGTGAAACAATTTGCTTCTAGAATCATATCCATCACCAATTTTACCTGCCAAACCAACCGCTGAGATTTTAGATTCATCAGCTGAATCTGATCCCAAGTCTGTCGGTCGTGTTGTTGTTGCAATTGTTTGCCTCCCTTTCCTCTCTTTGAACCACTTTGGTATCTTCTCAAGATGTAATTTCCAACAACGGTCCTCATCATGCCCTTCTTTCTTGCAATGTTTGCAAGAGGGCTTATCTTCCTTTCTTGCCACTAAATTTGCCTTCCTTCCATACCACTTCCTTTTGTCCTATTTTCTCGAAGACAATTCCCATGATACACCGACCCTTGTTTTCCTTGCTTCAATGTATGTTGCTTGAACAGAAACCTCATCAAGATTAGTAGGTCCAAACATAAATACAGTGTTTCGAATATGTGCAGGTAAACCTTGTATATATTTCATAAGAGTTTCTTGGGTATGTAAAGGAATATCTAACATCAATTCCATTTTACGAAATCCATCTGTGTATTCTTGCATTGTTTATCCTTTTCTTAGTTTAAGACCTTGTCATTCAATTAAATACTTCTCTTTATAACCCTGTTAAGTACCTATACCATATCTGCAAATATACTCCAATAAGACCAAGAATAAACCATAAACCATTCACCATAACATGAACACAAGAATATAGAGAAAACCCTTGAGGTAGGGTAACACCATATATTATTCCTTAAGGAAGGAATGCACTTCTCAAGCAACACTTGATTGTTACAATGACAATACTCTTCACTATGCTTCATTACATTGCTTACACTTCTTTATATAGCTCTCTCCATCTTCTAGGAACCTTCTAGAGAGCCTTCTCACATTTATGACATTTAACTACCATAGTGGGCCTTTATTAATATAGTGTACCTAGTCCACTTTACATTGAATGCCCACATTCTCATATACTAAATGACTTCCACTAATAATACATAACCACATTTCCATTGGGTACCTCCCCAGGTACCCCATATTACCTCCCTAGGTATACTACATTCCATCCCCCTTCACATGTTTTGTCCTTGAAACATGAGGAGAAACCATATAATATGACCAGCTAAGAAATGTAGCCAACTAGTACCAAGTATGACCATCCATCCATCCTAATGGAAGATAAACATGATGTCTAATATGCATGCAATCTATTAGTATTCTTTACTGGAACTTGCAATCTATTAACCAACTGAACATTGATAAAATTATGCATGCAACTAGGGTTAATAGAAACAATGACATTTTCTCTATGAATACAACCATGAATTTGTAATATAGATTTGCCACATGAAAATAAAACCTTGGTGCTCTTTGTATCCTTATTTTTTCCATGAGACCACCTATCTAACAATATTTTTTCAAATTCTCCATTGGAGAGTGTCGTCAACTCCTTATAATCAAGTGATTTCCACCAAATGGCAACATCACCTTGTAATTTGAGATCTACCTAATGGGGCCAATTCTCTTGCCATGATGAATTTACTTCTTTAATGAATGATTCAATACTAGGGCCATCACATTTCCCTGTAAAATGCATCTTGCTATAAAAAAAACCCAAAAATAGAAGAAGGGTTTAAAAACAAATTACTGCAGAAAATCGCGGCATTTTTTCTAGAAAAACCCTGAAAAACTGTTGAATTTAAAATGCTCATAATTTTACTTCCCGGACTCCATTTCGACTGATGTTTTTTTGAAATTGGGTATTTTTCCAAGAGGAATTCAAATACCCAATTTGTTTTTCCAAATTCATCTCATAAAACTTCATATATGAACTTGAAGTGCGTCGCCCTCTTTTTCTTCCCTAGAAAAATTCTGCAAAAAGAGAAAAAACTCCTTCCCTTCTTTGGGCAAGGAAGGGAAGGAGTTTTTGTTGGTCACCTTGATCCCTTTTCTCTTTCTATTCTCTTTCTCTGATCTGAGGGATTTGACCCCTTCTGAGGTTTTGATTCCTGGGTTTTGGTTCGTTCTGTTCTCGAGCAGCAGGTTTGTTTCCCATGGACATTCTCTCCATAAAATTCTCCATGGTCTTCATCATCATGTTGAACTTGTCATCGAAGGACTGTGACGTCGATGGTTGTGCATCTCCCTTGGGTCTCTTGTCACCTCGGTTGAACCTTGATTTTATTTTTCATGACGCCATCATGTTTAATTGACTTCAACAGTGTTACTCATTATAGCGTCTAGACTCGTTGATCCTCTTTCTCTCAAAAACAGGGATAAATCATTGTCGAAGGAATCAGCGTACTGCAACTGTGCAGCACTGGGGGGCGGCTTGACTTCCGTAAGGATTGAGTTGTACATCTTCAAAAAATGGGTTGAGAATTCTTTCACTGTCTCTTCCGGTGCTTTCTTCATATTATTGTATTGTGTTAGCAGTTGCAAAGGGTTTTTCTTGTCCCCCCATTTATTTAGGAATGGCGTATCGAATGCAGCGAAGTCTTGAATGCTCGCGACTAGGAGGGATTTGAACCATTTTCTTACATCTCCTGAAAATCTCTGCACAAATAGCCTCATTTTTTCATCTGCGTAGTCCACCTCTTCTAGGTCAACGAAATCATTAAACCAGTCCAGGTGCCTCTGAGCGGAAACATTTCCCTCAACGTCGTAGAGCCTGATTCTCTGGCTATAATTCTGAGGTAAGTCATGTAATTGGGCTGGAAGGATGAGGGGAGTGAATTTGGCGGCCATATCCCTAGGAGGATTCAGATTCTGAGGGATATTATTTGATACTAGGGCTTGGAATTTCTTCAGGTCGAAAATGGTCTCGTCCAAACTGGTTTATGACTTAGACCTGAACTGAGTTTGCTCCAAGAATGCGTCAAACTCAAGGTTGTCAATGCTCTGTGCACCGTCTTTTGGGAAAGGATGGGTTTTTGTCCAGGTAGTAGAATGGGTCTGGCACTGTTGGGACTTAGTTCATTTCCTATCATTCTTTCCATGATTCCTCCCATCATTCATCCATCCAGTCAATCATCCATGAGTATTCACACGCATTGATCCATCCTACGTATCTTCATGACTGTACATGAACCCGTTATCATAGCCATTTTGTGTTGGTGTATCTGGTTTGCTTGGGAGCTAGACTGAAGAAGCGGGTTGTCAGGCCCGTGAGCAATTCTCTAGGTGAGAGAATTGTTGGGGATTGATTTCCTGAAGGTGTTGAAATGCAGCTACGGTGCTCTGAGACTTCTTGTTCGGCATGTTGCTGAAGCCCAGAAAGGAAGTGGGGCAACCAAAGGACTTTTGAGCAGAGAAGGGGCACACTTCCTGGGTGGGACAGGCATATGGGGAATGAGGGAATGTGGGTTGTTAGTTTGAGTTGGCACCTGATATGGAGTCCTTCCTGTTGTCTATGAGCCTTTAGCCTGGTTGTTGATTTTATTGTCAGATGTATGCAATGTCAAAAGGTAAAGGTTGAGCATAGACACCCAGCCAGTTTGCTACAGCCATTACCCATTCCTGAGTGGAAATGGGAAGTTGTAACAATGGATTTCATCACCAAACTTCCAAGAACAAACAAGCAACATGATTCTATCATGGTGGTGGTGGATAAGCTTACTAAGCTGCCCATTTTATTCCAGTTAAGCTCACTCACAAGGCAACGAACATTGTTGATGTTTATATGAAGGAAATTGCCAGATTACATGGCATACCCAAGACAATTATGTCTGACAGAGATCCAAAATTTACCTCAAAAAATTTGGAAATGGTTATTTAATGGATTTGGAACAAATCTGAATTTTAGTACAGCTTATCATCTAGAATCAGATGGGAAAACAGAGAGGGTGAATCAAGTGATTGAGGATATGTTGAGAATGTATGTGATGGATAAACCATCAAAATGGGAAGACTACCTACACTTGGTAGAGTTTGATTATAACAATGGGTACCAAGCATATCTAAAGATGATCCCATTAGAGACACTTTATGGCAAAAAGTGCAACACACCAGTAAGTTGGGATAACCCAGCAGACAGAGCAGTGGTTGGACCAGATTTTCTCAGGGAAATGGAGGAGCAAATGATAAAAATAAAGCAAAATTTAAAGGCTGCCTAAGACAGGAAAAAAAGATATACTGATAAGGGAAAAACTCACAGGGAATTTAAAGTGGGTGACAATGTATTTTTGAAAGTGAAATCCAACAAAAGTTCCTTGAAATTGGGAAATTGTTCAAAGTTGGCAGCTCTCTATTATGGGTCGTTTGAAATCCTAGAGAGGATTGGTCTAGTGGCTTATATGATTGCATTGCTTGCATCTATGTATGTTCATAATGTATTCCATGTATCATTTCTAAAGAAATATATACCTAATGTTAATCATGTTATTGATTGGAATGTGATTCAGGTGGAGAAAGAAGGCGCTTTTCCAGTGCATTCGGTACACATTCTGGATCGGAAAATCAAACAACTATGAAACCAAGCAATAGGGCTTGTAAAGGTCCAATGAACCTGGTATGGTCCTGAGAACGCTACTTGGGAGCATGAGGATGCAATGCAAGCAGAATACCCGCATCTTTTTGAGGATTTTTGAAATTTTGTTGTACATGCGTACATGATGCACTGAGGACAGTGCATATATAAGGGGAGGGGATTGTAATATCCATAAGGCCGAACCAATTGTAAATGTAAATGAAAATGTACTTAAGCTGGTGAGTTGTATGACATCATTTTGTATGCACATTTCATGGTATAGTGCAAGCATGTACTACGCAGTAAAATGAGGAAGTGTGCACATTCCTGGATACCACACGCAGCAACTTGAGTGTGCGCGATTGTGAGGCCAACGATCCTTTGTGTATATGTTATGTTTTATAGGCTGGTGAGCCAGTTATTATAAGCTAGGATGCTTATGTTTTGATTAGGCCGGAGAGCCTAGATGTTAAAGGCCAGTGCGCATGTTTTTGTACATGTCTCATAATTAATATAAATACATCATTGCACGCAGACCGACCATGATAAAATAGATGGGGGACTAAACTCCACTAGTTAGGGAAAGGGAGGGGCTAAGCTAAGGAAAGGGGCTAAGATGGAGAGCTTAAGACAAAAAATAATATTATATTAATATTTCTTAAAGCTCGGGAAGGAAGTGGGGCAGCCAAAGGACTATTGAGCAGAGAAGGGGCACACTTCCTAGGTGGGACAGGCATGTGGTGAATGAGGGATTGTGGGTTGTTAGTTTGAGTTGGCACCTAAGATGGAGTCCTTCCTGTTCTTTATGAGCCTTTATCCTGCTTAGGAATCCCTTTACCCGGGTGGAGTTTAGTTCCATCTCAGGGGTGACTCACTGTTGAGAGTGATGAACAGTGTGGTTTAAGGCTGGGAGGTTCGTGGAAGGTTTTCACGCATTTGGTGACATTCTTACCAAGATAAGTGCCAATCTGGGTGATAAATTTACATGTTGCATTGTTATTTATGTGTTTATATTTATGGATTTATCTTATGTGTGTTTATAATTGTCTGTAAATTTATGGGTATTTCCTGTATATGTTTACTGTCATTGTAGTATGAATCTGTGCATTTACATAACGTATTTGTTTGTCTATGTTTATATATATATATGCTTCTGCAAGAGTTTTGTGTGCATATGTATTTTAATTGCTTGTAGTTCGAAAAAAATTTGTGGCATAGCTCAGTTAGATGTTGGGTATGATACAGTATGTTCCGCGGAGAGAATGTAAGAGTTCTTTGGCATAGCGTGGCCTGGCATGGATGGTCGAGGATGTTACAAACAGTCTTCAGTGTAAAACCGTAATGTGAGGCAAGAGAAAAACACAGGAAGTAACTTAGATCATCGATGTGGGTGAATTCAGAGTTAACTTTTAGAGGAAAACTTTTTGTCTAAGTGGCGCGAACAAGGGGCGTTGCGCAGCGAATCCACGGGTTCAAAAATTTATTACGAAATAGACATAAAAAGATATGAATAAAGATGACAGGAAGCACATACGCAAAGGAAGAGGCACAATACATCCAACTGCTACAACTAGAATCTTTTCATCAAGTTACAGGACCTTTGCATTAAATTTCGGTCAAAAACTCAAATTACATACAACAGTTGTCGTCTACCAAATTCTCCAACCAACCTGGCTTACATCAAAAAGATCAAATATATAAACGAGGGCATCGCTTGGGCTACCCTTCTTCCCAACTGCTAACCCTAAAACTAGGAAAACTTAGTGGCATGCGCTGGAGGAAATGTCAACCCACAACGATTTGTTGTTGCAGAGGTTGAATTGGTGTTAATGGGGTGAAATTGAATGAATTTCGTGGTTGCATAATGTCTATGGTAAATTGGGGAAAAATTTAGGACAAAGCCCCAATTTCTGCAGCGGAATTCATGAGGATTTGATGCGCATAAAGGTGAATGTGCATAGGCGGGCGCACTAAAAATGCATGATGCGTAGTGAAAAGCTTGTGATAGGTAAAATTTGGCACTGTGCGGAAAGATATTGGCATGCTGGTGCACGCGCTAAATTTCGGTGCCGTGCGGAAAAATGTTAGTGTGCAGGTGTGCGCACTAAATTTTGGTACCACGTAGAAAAATAGTGGTTTTCTGGTGTGCACGCTAAATTTTGGCGTTGCGCGGAAAAATGTTGGTGTGCGGGTGTGCATGCTAAATTTGGCATTGCGCAGTGTGCATATGCATAAGAAGTGTGCACGGTGTGTACATTCATAATAATGGCGTGCGTGGTGCGCGCAGTTTTGTCATAGTGCAGTGGATTTTGGTAGTTGTGCACGCAATGTGAGTATATGTTGTCACGCGGTAGTTTTTTTAATGGTGCGCGCAGAGTTTTGGTGCGCAATGGAGATGTACTAAACTTTGGCATGGTGCAGCATGTTGAGTGAAATGCGCACAGAATATTAGTGTGCAGAACAAAAACTCTGCGCGGTGGATATCAGCACGCGGTCCAAAAACTGTGCACGGTGGATATTGGCGCGCGACATAAAAGTAGTGCATGCAAGTTAGTGGCGCGATAGAGAAGTGATACAAAGTGGTTTTAAAGTGTGCAAAGCACTATTTCCCTTGTGTTGTTGTTGCACATGGTAAATATGGGTTTACAAGTTGAAATTTGTGCACGCGAAGTCATTTGGAAGATGAATAACAGCAGAAAACCAATGATTTTCTGCGACGTTTTATATCATTTGAACGTCATCCTTTTGTAGCGTGTTTTTGAGGGCCTTAAGAGAATTTTTAACAACTCAAAAACCACAATATAGATGTGCATCAAAGGTACACTCTCTCTCTCTCTGCAGCTCAAATAAAAGAGCTCGGATAGATCTTTCTAATGGTGTAAATTGTTCGTCAAACAGAGCTTTTTTGAGAAAGTTACAGCACAAACAGTGGAGAGTAAATTTTATGACCCAACTAACTTCAAAGGGCCATAACTTTCTGTTCTAGAATCGGATTGAGGCGTAGGAGTAGTCAATGGAAAGATATTGATCCATAGAAGACATTCCAAAATTTGAATTAAATTTCTGGGCAAGTTAAAGGTGTTTAATATGGAAAATAATGTACCTGTAGCATTCCAGACCAAAAACATAAATGGCCCTAGAACTGCAGCAGGTTGTAACTAGCAGTCCAGAACCTAGAATAAGGTGAAACTTGGACATAATGCCCATAATATGTTTATGCATAAACCCAATTGATCTCATACGAAAATTTCAATGGAGTAGGTGCGAAAATGCATAATTACAGTGCAGAGTTGCGCTAAGTTGAAAAACGAACAGAAAAATTATTGGGGAAATTTCAAATGACCATAACTTTCTGCTCCAGACTCAAAATTGAGCATGTGAGTAGGCATTGGAAAGGTATTGAAAAATGGAATCTAAATATCCACCTAGAAAATTGATCTGGGCATTCAAACTTTTAGGAAATCAGAAGAAATATTTCTAATATATATTATTGAACCAGAATGGTTCATATTTTCATGAAATTGTTGAAACAGTTAGACTGACAAAGTTTTGTTGGCTACACATTTTGCAGATTTAACAACAAATAGATCAGATCAAGATCAGTGCAGATTCCATAGGAATGGAAGAGGCACAGGGGAATTACATTTTGGAGGATGAAATCAGAGGAATGGATGTCCATTTGGGCAGTGAAGGAACAAACTCCAATGGACATGGAAGAGAAAAGGATGAAAACATGAATATGGCAGAGACCATTAAAATTTTGCAGAAGGATATCCAAAGCCATAAATATGATAATGAAAGTCTTATGAGAGACAAGGAGAATCAAGATGACTTCAACATGAATTTATTGGAGAGCTTGAATAGAATAGAAAAGAAATTGGATAAGGAGAGTGGCTCAAACAAGTCAGGAAATCACAGGTCTCATGGTGAGAAAAGAAAAGCAAGAAGTGTTAGCAGACATCACCACCACTCCTCGAGGAATTCCAATAAGATATCACATAGAAGCTCAAGTCCATCGCCTGTCAGAAAGCATGAGAGGTCTGGGGTGTATGAAATGCGAGGAGAAATGAACAAATCAAACCTCCTACATTTGATGGTGAGCACAAAAAGGATGAAGATGCATAAACATGGTTGTTGGGCATGAGAAAGTATTTTCAATTGCATAATTATTCTTCTCATGCAAAAGGTAGAATTGTTATCTATCAACTCAAGGGAAAGGCATCCATGTGGTGGGATCAACTTGTGCAGGTGAAACACATTAAAGAGAAAAGTGTTACTTGAAGAGAACTCAAGAAGTATTTTGAGAAGAAATACTTGACTAAAAGATACTATGACAAGAAAATGAAAGAGTTCTTTGAACTCAAACTTGGGAGTATGACCATTGATGAATATGAAAGAAGGTTTTTATAACTGTTGAAGTATGTCTCTTTCATCAAGGATGAGACAGTTAATATTCAAAGGTATTTGAGTGGATTTCCATCGTTCATCAGTGACAAAATACAGTATGATGATCCCAAGACATTGGAAGAGACCATAAGGTGAGATAAATGACTATATGAACAGTAGAAAGCAAGGCCAACTTTCCAAAAAGCTTGGGAAGACAAAAAGAAATTCAAGATGGATCAGAGGAAGAAGGGATCTAAGCCACCATTCTTCAGAAATAATCCACAGGGACAGCAAGCTCCTAGAGAGCCCGGAGTGATTGAAATAGGGGGTCAAAGGCCAAGGCAGCTACCTATTCAATGTTGGGGTTGTAAAGGAGATCACATGTACAGATATTGTCCTCATAGAGGTGAAAAAGGGAGAATTGTTCACAATGTATAGCAAGCTGAAACAGTAGAGGACATGGGCAGAAATGTGCCAAGGATATATGCAGCCTTGGACAACAAGAAAGCAGAGTATCAGTCACATATGATTGAAGTGGAAGGTATGATCAACAACCAAACCATTGCTATTTTAATTGATTTAGGAGCTAGTCATAGTTATATAGATCCTAAGATGGTGGAAAGTTTGCATTTGCCAAGAAGAAAGCATGGTAAATCTTGGTTGGTGCAGCTAGCTACAGGAGCCAAAAGAAAATTTAATGAGATGGTTAAGTCATGCCTCATGGACATGAATGGATTGAACACCAAGGCATATTTGAACATCTTGCCTTTAGGTTCCTATGACTGTCTAATTGGGATGGATTGGTTGGACCAACATCATGCCATCCTAGACTGTCATAACAAAGAATTTACTTGCTTCGATGAGGAAGGGAAACTAAGGAAAGTGCAGGGAATTCCCAGAGCAGTAACCATCAGAGAAATTTCAGCATTGCAGCTGAAGAAATGTTACAGGAAAGGGTGTCAAATATTTGCAGCACATATGGAAGAGACACCTAGAGATAAGGTGCCAAATTTGGAAGACCATGCAGTCTTGGAAGAATTTGAAGATGTGTTCAAGGAGGTACCAGGACTACCCCCAAACAGAGATATTGAGTTCTCTATAAATGTAATTTTTGGAGAAGCTCCAGTGTCAAAGACTCCTTACATGATGAGTACACCAAAGCTGAAGGAGTTGCAAATGCAACTTGAAGAGCTTCTAAAGAAGGGGTATATACGCCCAAGTGTGTCACCTTGGGGTGCCCCAGTCTTGTTCGTGAAGAAGAAAGATGGAACCTTAAGATTGTGCATTGATTTTAGACAGTTGAATAAAGTGACTATTAAGAACAAGTATCCTCTGCCAAGGATTGATGATCTTTTTGATCAATTGAAGGATGCAAAGATCTTTTCAAAGATAGATCTCAGATCAAGATACCATCAGGTAAGGATTAAATAGGAATATATCAGCAAGACCGTCTTCAGGACAAGGTATGGTCATTATGATTTCACAGTGGTGCCATTTGGGTTGTCAAATGCACCAGTTGTTTTCATGTGCTTAATGAATGGTGTTTTCCGAGAATATTTAGACAAGTTTGTCATTGTCTTTTTGGATGACATTCTTGTATATTCCAAGTCAAAAGAAGAGCATGAGCATCATTTGAGGATGGTGTTGCAAGTATTAAGGGAGCATCAGTTGTATGCCAAATTGAGCTAGTGCTCATTTTATCATAAGCAAATTCATTATTTGGGTCATATCATTTCAAAGGATGGGATAGTAGTGGATCCCAAGAAGATAGAAGCCATTAGAGAGTGGTCGGTGCCAAAGAATGTGACAGAGTTCAAATCATTCATGGGCCTATAGGATACTATAGAAGATTTATTGAAGGATTTTCAAAGATTGCACACTCAATCACTTCCTTGCAAAGAAAGGGTGTGAAGTTTCAGTGGACATTGGAATGTGAAAAGAGTTTCAAACACTTGAAACAATTATTAACAAGTGCTCCAAGACTAAGGATTGCAGACCCAAATGAAATCTTCATTGTATGCACAGATGCATGTAAAGAAGGACTTTGTGGAGTCCTCGCTCAAAATGGGTTTGTTATATGTTATGAATCAAGGAAGTTAAAGGAGCATGAAAGACACTATGCCACTCATGATTTGGAGTTGGAAGCCATAGTGCATGCCTTGAGGAAATGGAGACACTACCTCATGGGAAAAAGGTTTGAGCTAAGAACAGACCATAATGGTCTGAAATATTTATTTGATCAACCAACTCTAAATGCTAGGCAAATCAGATAATTAGAATTTTTAAGTGAGTATGACTTCGATATAAAGCATATCAAAGGGAAAGAGAACAAAGTGGATGATGCACTTAGCAGAAGAGTACATGAAATGCATGCTACGGGCATTATCATGTACCAATCAGATTTGAAAGACAAAATTATAGAGGCTATCAAATCAAATTTGCAATACAAGGAATTAGTGGAAAAATTACAACAAGGTATTTTGCAGTGGAAAATTGAAGAATACAAGCTAGTTAATGATGAAATTCTCATGTACAGGGGCAGAATTTATGTACCAAATTCTCAGGAATTGAAAACTATGATATTGAGAGAAATGCATAATGTACCTTATGTTGGGCACCCAGGATATCAGAAAACTTTTGTAGCTGTCAAGAGCCAATATTATTGGCCAGGCATGAAGAAAGAGGTTGTTGATTTTATTGCCAGATGTATGCAATGTCAAAAGGTAAAGGCTAAGCATAGACACCTAGTTGGTTTGCTACAACCATTACCGATTCCTGAGTGGAAATGGGAAGTTGTAACAATGGATTTCATCACCAAACTGTCCAGAACAAACAAACAACATGAGTCTATCATGGTGGTGGTGGATAAGCTTACTAAATCTGCCCATTTTATTCCAGTTAAGATCACTCACAAGGAAATGAACATTGTTGTTGATGTTTATATGAAGGAAATTTCCAGATTACATGGCATACCCAAGACAATTGTGTTTGACAGAGATCCAAAATTTACCTCAAAATTTTGGAAAAGATTATTTAATGGATTTGGAACAAATTTGAATTTTAGTACAGGTTATCATCCAGAATCAGATGGGAAAACAGAGAGGGTTAATCAAGTGATTGAAGATATGTTGAGAATGTATGTGAAGGATAAACCATCAAAATGGGAAGACTACCTACACTTGGTAGAATTTTCTTATAACAATGGGTACCAAGCATCTCTAAAGATGATCCCATTCGAGGCACTTTATGGCAGAAAGTGCAACACACCAGTAAGTTGGGATAACCCAGCAGACAGAGCAGTGGTTGGACTAGATTTGCTTAGGGAAATGAAGGAGAAAATGATAAAAATAAAGCAAAATTTAAAGGTTGCCCAAGACAGGAAAAAAAGCTATACTGATAAGGGTAAAACTCACAGGGAATTTAAAGTGGGTGACAATGTATTTTTGAAAGTGAAAGCCAACAAAAGTTCCTTGAAATTGGGAAATTGTTCAAAGTTGGCAGCTCGCTATTGTGGGCCATTTGAAATCCTAGAGAGGATTGGTCCAGTGACTTATATGATTGCATTGCCTACATCTATGTCTGTTGATAATGTATTCCATGTATCATTGCTAAAGAAATATATACCTGATGCTAATCATGTTATTGATTGGAATGTGATTCAGGTGGAAAAAGAAGGCGCTTTTCAAGTGCATTTAGTATGCATTCTGGACCGGAAAATCAAACAGCTCTGGAACCGAGCCATAGGGCTTCTAAAGGTCCAATGGACCTGGTACAGTCCTGAGGACGCTACTTGGGAGCATGAGGATGCAATGCGAGCATAATACCCGCATCTTTTAGAGGATTTTTGAAATTTTGTTGTACATGGGTACATGATGCACTAAGGATAACGCATAAATAAGGGGAGGGGATTGTTATATCCATAAGGCCGAACCCAATTGTAAATGTAAATGCAAATGTACTTAATCTGGTGAGTTGTATGACATCATTTTGTATGCACATTTCATGGTATAGTGCGTGCATGTACTGTGAAGTAAAATGAGGAAGTGTGCACATTCTTGGATACCGTGCGCAGCAACTTGAGTGTGCACGATTGTGAGGCCAACGAGCCTTTGTGTATATGATATGTTTTATAGGCTGGTGAGCCAATTATAATAAGCTAGGATTCTTATGTTTTGATTAGGTTGGAGAGCCTAGATGTTAAAGGCCAGTGCGCCTGTTTTTGTACATGTCTCATAATTAATATAAATACATCACTGCACGCAGACCGACCACGATAAAAGAGATGGGGGACTAAATCCATTAGTTAGGGAAAGGCGGGGGCTAAGACAAGGAAAAGGGATAAGCTAGGGAGCTTAAACCAAAAAGGAATATTATATTAATATTTCTTAAATCATAAAGTATGGATAATTATTTTATCCTAAGTTCTAAAGTTGGGGCCAAGTGGGCCAAAGTAGTTCCTAATATGACAAGTGTCAAGTTGGGGACATGCATACATATTGTTGGGACTTAGTTCATTTCCTATCTTTATTTCCATGATTCCTCCCATCATTCAGCCATCCAATCAATCATCCATGAGTATTCACACCCATTGAGCCATCCTACGTATCTTCATGACTGTACCTGAACCCGTATCCATAGCCATTTTGTGTTGGTCTATCTGGTTAGCTTGGGATCTGGACTGAATAAGAGGGTTGTCAGTCCCGTGAGGAATTCTCTGTGTGAGATAATTGTTGGGGATTGATTTCCCGAAGCTGTTGAACTGCAGCTACAGTGCTCTGAGACTTCTTGTCCAGTCTGTTGTTGAAGCCCGGAAAGGAAGTGGGGCAGCCGAAGGACTGTTGAGCAGAGAAGGGGCACACTTCCTGGGTGGGACAGGCATGTGGCGAATGAGGGACTGTGGGTTGTTAGTTTGAGTTGGCACATAAGATGGAGTCCTTCTTGTTGTCTATGAGCCTTTATCCT
>ML859987.1:5446-25114 GCA_009831015.1 Picea engelmannii
GATTGTAACCATTGGATTCCTAGTACAACATCAGCACCACCCATGGGTATAGAAATCATTGGACTATTCATTACATATTCCCCCATAGTAAGATTTATCTTATTGCATTTTCCTGAGCAATTAATAGTTCCTCCATCTGCAATCATTACTTGAAACTCTGGTGCTAGATATACAAAACAATTAAGAGCTTTGGTTAATTTATAGTGAATTAAATTATGAGTATTGCCATAATCAATTAGGACTATTACCTTTTTATTTTTGATATATCCTTCGATCTTGAGGGTTTGAGGAGTGCTAATTCTAGCCAATCCATTACATGATATCATGGGAGTCAGCTCTTCAGACGAAATTACTTCTACATTTTCATCTTGATATGGTTCTTGTTCTTCTTCCTCTTCACAATCTATGTAGAATAATTTCTTCTCACCACACTTATGTCCTTTACTGTACTTGCTGTCACAATTAAAGCATAAACCTTTTACTTTTCTTCCCTCCAATTGTTGAGGTGTCAACCTTGTAGGTTGAGGTGTTTTAGAAGAAGGAGCATTATTCTCTCTATAGATGTTAGGATTGGTCCTTCTAGTAGCCATATCCATATTTTTACTTTCAACATTTCTTGCCACCCTAAATGCATTCTCCAATGATTTGGGTTCCCAAAGGCAAACCTCATGTTGAATGTTATCCTTTAAAGTTCCTATGAATACATCGATCAAGTGCTCATCTGGAATATGTATTACCTTTATATTCAATCTTTGGAAGTTCTCAACGTGCTCTGTAACTGAACCCTTTTGCTTGATATTTATCAATTGGCTGAAGAAGGTATTGATCCTTGTATCCTCATAGTGTGCTATCATTTCTTCTGTGAAAATTGTCCAAGTGACGAGTGATTTGCGAGAACAAATCCATCGATACCATACAAATTGATTGGGTTCTAAATATAAAGAAGTAATTCGTACCTTTTGTGTATGTGGTACATTATGTAGATCAAAAAATTGCTCCATCTGAAGTATCCATGTGATAGGGTCCTTGCCATCAAACTTACTCATATCGATCTTAGGAACGTGGTTGGTCTTCAACCCAAATTTGGAGTTTCTCCATCCTTGTGTCCTGATCATGAATTTCATGGGATACATTTTAACTTTCAGGTGTCCTCTCTATTACGAAAATTTTCAATCCTTCCATGATCTCCTCTTTTAAACCATCCATCTTAGTATTTATTGCCTCCAACTTAGCTTCCATCTCTTGTAGTTCATCTTTTGTTACTGTCTTCTTTTATAAATCATTTTTGTCCATACACATTTCTTTACCTTCATCAAGAGTCCAAGTAGGATTGTCTAGAGGCTTATTTGGTGTAGAAGTTCCCTTTTTTGGTGGCATGTTGGCCAAGTATCACTTTAAACCTTGATTTTGAGGTGGTTCTGGCAGACAATATTCCTTTTATTGTATCTCCAAAATTTTGGCCCTTCTGAGTATGGAATTTTCTTTTTTGTAGGTCTCTAATATTTCTTCTCTACAATGCCACATGTATGATCAAAATTGGATGTGCCAAGTGGAATTTACGGTAACTTCCCCACAACTTGCTGATTTTTTTCCTTTCTAGGAGATCTCAGTTGTATAGCGTTCCCCGCAAAAAATAATTGATATCAAATTCTGAAACTCATACCAGAACTATTACGGTCTGTCCACTATCCAATTCAACTAGTCTCACTCAATTTGGATACTCTAGGAAGAAGTTATGATTGTTTTACCTGGAATACCTGCTTGAGACTAGTCAATAGGACTAGTTAGATACCCTATCTTCCACAGGGTGTATCTACAATTATAAGATGAACCAAAAGATGAAATTCTTACAACAGATACCTTAATAATTTTTGTGAATAGAATCCAGAGTTCAGGGTCTTAAATCCTACAGAAATGTTTTTATAGTGAAAATTACGCAATGACTCAATTCAAGATGATTCCAGAACCCTATCTTAGAAAGACTGTATATCCGAATGTATAAGGCCTCAAGATATGAAATTTTAACCCAATGTACCTTGATTTGTCTAAGAAATATCCTCCAAGCTGTTCCTTCTGAATCATTGTAGAAAAAATGTTATAGAAAAAATTCCAAGGTGTCTCAGATGTAGCAACGAAACCCCAAGATCTTGAGCTCTGATACCATATGTTAGGAACCAAATATCAATATAGCATAGAAAAAACTCAGAATAAGTACTCAACCCATTGAAAAAGAGATAAATTTAGATAATAAGCCTCTTCGAGGGGAAACCTCCTTATGCCCACATAAATGTTCAATTACAAGATGATTCCAAATGAAAATGTCTCCTTGGTATATATAGGAGACTAGGAGGTATAATTACAACTAATGGACTAAAGCTGACATAGATAAAATAAAATTACTAATGTAATATGTCCCAATTAAGGGGTAACAAGCCACTATTTAGGGCTTAACAACAGGTAAAGAAAGAACATGTACCAGAGATCACATGATTTGCAATAGTATGAGAAATAAAAGAATATTAGATGAATAAATAACATATTCTAGACATTGTACTTTCAGGAATTGTAGTGTAAGATGAATCCACACATAGAGATAAAGAAGTCAGAGTTCAGAGAGATGTTGAGTCTACCAACTAGGATGACGACTACATCGGAAAGGTATTCTTTTGAGCCAACTGACTTGGAGACTCCCAGGTAATATGAATATTAGACAAGGGGGAGTCTATGCAGTAGCTGAGACAGTTTAGAAAACCATCCTTCGAGTAGCTTGCAGAGTTCGAGTAGACAAATTTAGAGAAGTCAGTTAGCAGAAGTACAATATGATAGATTGATCAATTGTAGTACTGAAGACTTCATGATAGTCTAGTGACAGATGGGTCAACATTATGGACAATTGTGTAGCAGAGTCTTGGAAAATATGGACATAGATGGATTCGTAAGAACACTTAGAAGGTTTGGACATATATATGAAAGTGGATGAAAGCATGGATTCAAAGATTGGTTCATATATTGGTTTAGAGAGTGGTTCAGAGATAAATGAACATTATCATAATGGATGATAATTACATAGGAATATTTGAATTCTTATTCTTGAATGATTTTCATATATGTTAGTTGATTACACAAGGAAGCACCATTGTACGATAAATCCAAAAGGAAACATGTACAGGAAGAGTTGTATTTTATACATGACATCTTGTAGAGAAGTCAAGGGAGAGAAACATAAGAAGAAAGATAGGTAGAAAGATCATTTAGAAAAGTTTTCATAAAGAGAGGTAAGAATAGAGTTATGATTCCAGGAGGAGAGATTTATCATATGCATGGATAGAGAGTTATATGCTTGGAGAGAGAGAACATAGGCATGATTCCAGGGGGATCGATTTTCACAAGGGAAGCATGAGATATATGACTTTAGTGTTGCATCATAGTGATACCCTTTTTCAAATGGGGATGTATTATTTATATGAAGGGAGAGAGAGTAATCAAAGGTTTAGAAACACAGAGAAAGATCAAATGAATTTAAACAGGCGGAGCATCCTTAAGGAGAGTTCAATCAGGGGGAGTAGCCCCAAAGGGAGATACCCTTTTCCATTTATGTCAAAGGGGGAGAGATAGAAACATTGATGAGGAGTATAAGAATTGGCTTAGGTTGATGAAAAGTTGGTTTAGACTGTTGGTTGTCATTGGTGTCAACCCTTGGAGAGTGATATTGTAGATTGATGTCAACCCTTGGATAATTTCGGTAGTGAATTATGGTAACACAAAGGTATGGGTAAGGGACCCAAGTTTGTTTGAGGTATAAAGGCATGCAGATTAGTGAATATTCAAGTAAGACTATTCTAGATGGATAATACATATCATTCCATTTCTGGTGATATGTGGTGTTAGCACTAGAAGTCACACCTAAATTGCTGTAGGTGTAAGCCTAATTCCCATCAGAAAGTAAAGGATAATGTTTATAAAATGTGGTAAATGGAAGGAAAACTCAATCAAAGATGTCAATCATAGATCATTCCATGTAATACACACCAACAAACAAGGCCTTCAATGGTTTCAAATCAAGGTTTTAAGAGATAAGAATGATAGAAGGAAGACTTAGCAAGGAGAATGTAATATGTATATCATTTTACATCAGGTAGTTTATGACACACATATGAAAGAAATCTCATTTGAATAAGAGCCCCTTAAATTCAAAGAGAAGACAAATTTGATAAATTTGCATACAATATCACAATAAATATTTTACTGCAATAAAGAAACAACAACCAGATGAATCCTTGAACATATATTGATATCAAAGTGAGATAGAAAAGATATTATAATGGGAATAAGACTGATTTCCACAATTAAAAGTATCTTGGATCTAGTCCATACATTAGGAGAAAACTCTGCTACAAAAGACAATACTAAAAAAAAGAGTCTTTCTGTCACACCATTCGAACCCTCTTTAGTCTTACAATGCCCTTTAAATAGCTAAACTTTTCAAAGACAACTTTACAATCCACCCCTCAACTTCCTCATAGGATCCCATGCCTAAGGGAAGCGTGGAAAAAGATGTACAACCAAAAATAACACACTGTTGTTTTAAAGGAAAATGTTGGCAACGTATACAATAGTCTTCAACAACTTCATGATGTGTCCACAAGTGTGCAACTTCTTGAGTAAAGTGGCCTTCCAACGTGAAATTAATCCTTTGAGTGCTGGTACGAGTTCACCTTGACAGATGGAAGCTCCCTTTCCCTCCAAAATATTCAAAAACTGAGTTCGCAGCGCAACGTTGCAAACTATCCTAAAACAACCAGTTCACAATGCCAATGATTCCAGGTGTTGCAAAATTTCTTGTAGCAGCCTATTTTACTTTTGAAAAAGATTCAAGACATTGAAAATTCTACCATGGGTCCAAACATGAAACCAATTCATTATCTTGATATTTCCTTGGAGAAAAACACAAAAAGTTTCCAAGTCTAGCTCAAAACTCATAATCATCATTAAAATGTTGTAAAAGCATGCAACAAAAAAATTAGACAAAAATGATGCTGGTTTTGGAAGATCATTTGTATTTATATTTTTGTTCTGGAGCTTCTTCTGGTAGCCACCTTGTCCAATGTGTCTAAGTTTCTCTTTGCCACTTCTTCTCTAAAAGGCTGTAACTCTGCCTTCAATTTTCTGATTTCATCTTGATGGGTTCTGTTTTGCCTGTAGACATTCTTGAGTTTCCTATGAAGGGGAAAAATCCTCTTAGCCAATAAACTTGCCTTATCAATTGTCTCCTCATACATGTCCAACATATCCTTAATCTTTACCCTGGAACCCAAATCTTCCTTCTTCAATTTTTCAATTTCATTTCTTTCTTCCTTGAGCTGCCTTTTGAGCCTTTTGAAGGTAGGGTTGCTTTCATACTGAGGAGTACTAAGGTCAATAACTTCCATGGGCTTCTTAGAGGACTGGGATTTACCTTTTTGCTGGGCTGAAGTCTATGACGTATCATCCTTCATAAGGACATGCTGCTTGGCTGCTGCTCTTGTAAAATATCTTTTAGGTTTGACTTTGTTTGCAACAACTGATGGGAAAAAGACAAGATTTTTGCCTTTTAAGCTTCTTGGTTTGTTTGAAGGAATCTCGAGGGGGCTAGGATGTGCCATAGGTGAAATATCTCTATTAGGAGGTTATGAAGGACCACTTGTTTCTTTCTCATTAGTAGCCCTGACATATTTATCACTCCTAGTCACCCTCTTCTTCTTGCTTAAATCTGAATACACAGTCCTCTGAACATGGATAGGAGTTTGTATTTTGAACTATGTTGTAGGAGAAATATCTAAATAAAAACGTGATGTAGTTAGGAAATTTTCCTAGTCAATGTTATTTTTTCTTAACTCTTCCATTACTAACATATTGATAACACCAGAGTGAAAGACATTGGTATCTACCTTCTTTGACTTAACCTGGACTCTGTTTGACATCTTACCAATGCTTTTGAAAAGATAGAATGGGAGGTTCATGGCTTCTTTTCCTGTGAAGTGTAACAATAATATGATGTGGTATTTTTATACCATGTTGAACCTCCCTTCACATGTGAAGTAACTCTGGATGACCCTAAGCATCTTGTCAAAACACTCCATCATGTGACTTTTGGGTACTCCTTTAGACAAGTTGTCTTCTTGATATTCTAGCTTAACAAATTTGTTTGAGAAGGAAGATTTTAATGACATGGATTTAAACCATTTCTTCCCACAGTCAGGTATCTTTGTTGCAAAATAGATGGAATTCTCTGAAACATCAAACTCCAACATCCCCACTTTAGTTTTAGTCCATTAAAATTAAGCGCAAACTCTTTGACTACCTCACGATGTCCTCTCTGCATCTTTTGGCAAAAGTTCAGACAACCCACACTCTGAAAAGCTTCCCTAAACAATGGTTCAAAGTTAATGAGCTTCATATAATATGGTTCACTACCTCAAAATATCTCCCCCCTTGTGAGTCTTCTTGTTTTACTGACTGTCCATAGTCACTGCTAGAAAATCACCTCTTTGTAAATTCTTATGACAACTGGTGTGTGAAAACAAGGTAAACAAGGAATTTAGGGTTTGATGATAAAGCTCTTTACCTGGAGTTCACCTTGTCTAAACACTTATACACATCAGTGGTAAGAAATGGATAACTTTTCAAAAGGAAAGATAAGAGGGGCATCCACTGAGATTTGTAGCAAAAATGAAGACATGTAGAAAGTAATTCTGTTAAAACATGGTTTTACAACATCGTATCAGTTCGAAGCACCAATATGATATGTAAATTGAGCTTGGTTCTATAAAGGATTAACATTTTTATTTATGCTTGATAGGGATCTCATACAACTGGCTAAGAATCGGTCTCAGATTGATTACAGAAAACAAGGGTTTTGACAGTATTGAAATAGAGGACTCACAACGCTAGTTTGCAACACAGAATGACGATGTATAATTAAATCAAACAGTTCGTAGTGTTGAGATATCAGTGGGAGAAATGGCTTGTTTGTAGAAAAAATAACAAGGTGAAGTTAAAATGAAATTTTTGACTAGTGGGTAGAGTTTAGAGGGCCATTGCAATGGGTTTGAGAGTTGGCAGCAAAGGGAATTTAAAAGTTCGTAGTGCCAGTAATCCAAACATCATAAACTCCTCTTTCAACCTTTGAAACAACATGCATATCATCAAGGAATACCTGATACAACTGGATTTAATGTTTGTGCTTTGTGAACCTGAGCTGGTATTGGGCTCTAAAGATGTCCTAAAAACAACCTCTATGCATCAGTCGAAGGTAGGCGTTGGCACAAGCATTTTACTTGTTGCCTACATAGGTTCTTACCTTCCATTTTCAATACCTCATCCTCTAGAGATGAAACACTTGTAAAGGAACAAAAATCGTAAAGGGAACCACAGTTGTTCTGTTCAAATAAACGACACTTCGTGTAAAGGGAACAACAATCATAACAAGGGAACAATAGTCGTTACATTGGGCTGAACTAATGTTGTATTAATTTCATTGTAGTACTTGCCCAACTATCTAATTTGTTAATCCGAGGTTCATAAACTTACGAAGCACATGCAAAGTATATGAAGGATTGAAGTGGGACTAATCTAATCTAATGTTTAAGCTACAACTGAAATTGAATCATTAATCTAATGCAGGAAATTGAAACACACGACTTGGAATTGAATTGCTACAACACACGACTGAAATGAGACTGCGTAAATGAAATTAATCTAGGAATGGAGAACTACATGAAGGAAAAGAAATACAACATGTGAAGAGTTGAATGACACAACAACATATGTGAGCTCACACCAATGAAGGAATCTTACATTACAATAATCAAATCAATCTTCATAACAAAATAATGAAAGCATGAAAACCAAAACTATGAATCAAAGCTAAGAATCCTTTTCTCTTTCAAATCCTAAGGACTACTACTAAATGACTATCAAATTATTGCCCAATGACTACTACTCCCTCATGAAGAGAGAGCAATCTATTTTATACATGAGAGCCTTGAAGATAAGATAACCATCTCATAATTACAGATCCACTATTCTCTCAACTATTTTCCCATTATTACAAAATGTGATCCTTTCAAATCCTCACACATATCTCTCATATATCTTGGATAAGATATGTTATTCATTCCCCATGATCTTGTCCTTGGAATAGGCTTGAATTATCTCCTCAAATATTGAAATGGTGGAGGAAGTATTCGAGAAGTCTTTTTGAATTAATCCTTCACATATTCCTACACATTACAAATCTCACACATTTTTGAGATATATATGAAAACATGTCGATTTTCTAATATTTAATTACAAATTCCCTTTTAATACTAAAATGAATAAAGTGGAAAATAATAAGGTGAAACCCAAATATATTTATGAAAATGATATCATGAAAGGTTAATGGGCGATGAAATGTGAAGAATGATGAAGGGAAAGGTGGATGAAAACATGACATTTCTGAGCCCCAACATATCCCCCAACTGAACTTGTTGCATGTATGCATGCAAATGTGCATGGGTCTTCTCAAGAATTTTTGGCATCTGAATTTTGACTTTGAGTGATGATAATGAATGTTTCCAGGATGAGAATGTCATGAGTAACAACTGGCATTTTCTTATGGTTGGTTCTTGTGTGACAACCATGAATATAAAGAATGTTGGTTCTTGTGTTAACAACATTCATTTCTTTATTTGTTCTCTTTCTGTTATGATAATAATTTACCCATATTCTTACTAGAAAATATAAACTATCAATGTGCATAAGGAAACATCACTGAGTATAAGAAATCCCTTTTTCATATTTGTGAATCATGCCAATATGTATATCAATGCTTATGAAGAAAAGTGAAACAAAGTATCGTTGGAAAAAAAATGTTGGTAAATGGTAAATGAGACAAAAAAAATGGGATGATGGTAGTGGAAAAATGGAGTGATGATAGTGAATAAAGTCCCATACCCCCCAACTGAATTGGTTGCATGTACACATGCAATGTGGCATCAATCATAAAAGTGAAAAGGAAAGGGATCTTGGTGAGGGAATTTTCCAAATTATTCATTGCTAGTAGTTGATGAATTACATGATTAAAGTTTAGAAAATAACATACCTCCACTTACCCAAAATGTTGATGAACTATGCAATAGGAATATGAATGATGCGGTGAATGGAGCATGGAAGATGTCACTGCTGCATAATCATGTGAAAGGTGACTGCTTCTATAGCTGCGACTGCTGTGACTACTGGATTAGAGAATGTGAAGTGGAGGAATCTGAACTGCTGCTGATGAATCATGGAAAATAGGAAGTATGAAAGTGGAACTGTGGTACTCTCATGTAGCTGAAAAATACTGCTGGAACTGCTGATGGAGTCATGAAAAGTGTATAGTCTTCACCCGCTGCTAAACCTAATGGTACAATTATAGTCATGCAAATGGATGTGTCGATGTCGAGCATGAAAATAAGTCATTGTATTACTGACCATTGATGAATGTCGTTAACCAATGCGAGGCAAACTCACCATTGATGTCAATGAGTGCCAAGGTACCCAAGTACATCTTATGAAGTGCGAATGAATGAGCTAATGTTGAGCCACTTGCAAGATCTAATGATCAAGGGACATTGATGTATTCCCATGATTTTCAGTGAGAGAAATTTCCATTAAGGCACGCAAGCCTCTAGGTACTTAAAATGGACTCTAGTCTATATCCTAGATAAGGTGTTGAGGTCTATGGGGAAAGACTTGTTGAAATGTGGGCATTAAGGAATCCCACATCAATCAACACGAGTTTGATAAAAAGATTGGTAGTACTATAGAAAAGATCTTAGTAGAAACAATGTTTATGGCAAGGTAATAGAGTCATGGAAAGGGGTCTGGATGGTTTTATTGACAAGACAAAATGAACTGGAAAATATAGAGAGGTGTATGCGATTCAAAAAAGTAGGCGCGTGTGAAGTCATGAAGGATAAGGAAATGGATGATAGACTTCAACACAGGGATGCCCAATGTGCTTTGAAGGAGAAATGCGGGGAAATAATTCATGATGCAAAATGGTTGTATGAATGGTCATTGTGTAACGAAAAACGTCATGATATGTGCGATAAGACTCAACTCCTTCAAGAAGTCAACAAATCATGTTTTTTTTTTTTTGCTATTTTTTTTTTTTTGTGATTCGAAAAAAAATCACTTCAGCACAAGAATTGATCGTCTATGCACTTGAAAAAACTTAGTAAAAATCCTGCATGAAAATTTGTGAGATGTTAGAAGAAAAACATAAAATGCAGAAAGAAGTACAATGCGGCAAAGTAAAAATAAAATGTGTTCTTATACCTGTTGTCGTGGCCATTGTGCTCATGCTTGTTTCATCGTTGATTGCTTGCTAAAGTGACTCCACGAAACAACTTAGCATAAAATCGTAAAAACATGTTTCAATATTGTTTTCAGGAATTATAAAAATGTCCATTTGCAATTTTATTTGTTTTTGTTGTTTTGATTTTTATAATTTGCTTTTAACTTTTATGATTTTTTTCATTTTATTAACTATCTAAAAGAAAGAAAATTGAAAACAAAACTTCATCGAATAAAAGTTAATTGAAAAAAAAATTGATCAAATAAAAACCATCAATGAAAAGTAGAAAATGCAAATTATTGGCCTGTATGAATCCCTCGCATAGCACGACAAAACCTTAATAAAAAAAAATAAAAAATTATTCAGCACTTGTTAAGTTGCCAATGCCAGATCAAGCTTGTAGTGACAATAATATGGAAAAAATAAAATCAGACAAGTAGGTCTTCATAGTTTTATTTCTTTTCAAATTGTTATGGGCAACATACTAAATAATACAAAACCGAGGTTACAAAGTTCAATCATCATATAGAAACTTCCATTTTCTCTACATGCAAACAATTTTCAATCTATGTGCAAGAAAGTAAATAAGAAACGTAGGATGCAGAAATAGTGGAAAATGAGAAGATGACCATACTGTTGAGGAAAATATATGAATTGATCTTACTCAAGCATTTTCAGACTTTACTTGGCTAAAGAAAAGTAGATGGGAATATCTCCCTATGTTTATAGCCAACAAAATTAACATCCTAACTCACAAGTATTAATTACGAGTGCTTAGGCTAGTCTTTTATCAACAAAAAACTTGCTGGAAATTTACCTTTTATGTAATTTTCTGAATATAACAGTTGCTGAAATAAATGTAAGAACAGAAGTAAAGACACCAAGATGATAATCAAGACATTTGAGACATAAAAAAATCTTTTATTTCATTCCAATTCACCAAAGAGTCATTTTCTTTACAATATCTCATACAAAAATCTTGGACCAAAGTCAAACTTAAACATCCCCGAAGGAACATACAAAAGGACCTCTGACAGAAAACCTAAATTGAACTCTAAAAGTTGGATCAGCTTGCCACATATTGCTTCCCACTCGACTCTGCACAATAGCCTTTATCAGTCATGAAAATTAATTCATAAACAGACAAGTCTACACAGACTATCAAAGATAGATCAACACCTCTGAAAAACAAGTGTCTGAATGATTTGATTCAACCCTGAATATTGCTGTCTACAATAATACCCTGCTATCACAAAAGAGAATTAGGCTATGATGAATATATAGATGAATGAAAACTGAACTATCTCAACATAAACTCAAAGAGAAAACCTTAGCATGCTTCTGCTTCTATCCTCCCCTTGTTCCTCCCTTTCCTTTTGCTTTTAACAAATTAGAATTGGTTGAAGTAGTTAAACCAACTCTTTAGTTAAGTTAATTGAAACACTCAACTAAATTTAGTTAGGGGAAAGAGTAATAGTTATAAAAAGAGTCATGAATAAATAATAACTAGTAGGTGGGACCCCTTGTGACTCCATTTAGTTCATAATGATCATAAAAATTACAACATAACCATTAGTTAAGTAAAACACACCTCCTTGTGTCTCCCATCAACATATTCACTTTTGGCAAATTTAGCTCATGATATTTGACTTATTTTCCAGGAGAAAATGACTCATATATCTACAATAAAACATGTTGTCCACACATTCCTAAAGTCAACTGTCACCAGTAATGAATAAAATAAAACCCAAAGCCATATTTTCCAATTGTGAGGCCATCTTTCCTTTGCTGATGCTATCATCTTTTAGTCATTCTCTTCGACAGAAGCATAATAAGCTTTTGTCCTTAGCCTTTTACTTGAATAGCTCATCCCTGCATGCATGATTGATTAGAAAATGATCTTTTAATTAACCATGCATGACAACTATTTTAAAATATGAAATGGATTTTGGCTCAACAATATATCAGATTCATGCAATCCAATCCATACAAATTGTTTTACTATTTATCAATGAGGAGGGGGTGAAAAAGGTTCTGGGACAACGAGGGGTTTGTATTGAGCGAAACATGATACAATGAAGGGAAAAAGAACATGGTTACTGCTCAATGACAACAACAATCAACTGTAAATCAAACCAATAAAACATCACTGTAACCCACACAAGACACTGCCACTTTCAACTGCTTTGAAACCGAAATCCTCTTGACTGTAATCAATCTCAGAACAGAGTGTGAACAAATGAAAATGGGAAGGTGATGGGAGTTGTAATTAGCGGAAAATGAAATAATGGAAGGGAAGAAGAACGCTTACTGTTCATGAAATTAATTAAGTGATCCATAAAGAATTCTGCGAAAAGAGATGCACAGATCAACAATCATCATGACCAAATGACCATTACTGTGCATTTAACTAGTTCACTGTTCATAATCAAATATCCAACACAGTGCCATCATAGGACAGTCTGCATTCCACATGATTTGTAAAGGAGTTCTGTTCCTTTCATTTATATACCTTGCATCTTATAACAATTTTCAAACAATAACCATTCCCACTCTGTCTACCATCAAAATCAATCACCGCCCATACATTTACTTCAATCAATCAAATATACTCAAAGTTATGTTCTCAAAATTAACAATGAAGTCACACTATCACTACAATTGGGCCTGTCATTTGAATGCAAAGATATTGGTTATACATATATAGGTGCGGTCAACCAATAATCCATATTAAATTTCAAAAACCAAATTGACATTTAAACAGACAGACATCGACCACCATTCCAACACAAGCTATGCATATAATAACTCAATCCTGCAATTGTAACTATGTCACTATAAAATCTCAATTCGATGTGACTCTAAACAGCTGATCCATCCACCCAATACGACGAGGCATCAACAACATGTCTGTCTCAAAAAATGATCAGATTGCAACAAAACATGCTTAAAAACTCTGTGGGTATCCCTAAGTGTGACACCCAAGCTATCCATATTATACACAGTGCGCAACCACTAAACACCACGATGCAACATCTCCATTTTATGAAACCAAACACACAGTCATAGTAATAACTCATCCTGGTTGTAATAACCATTCAGTCCCAAGAGAAACTAACAGTTACAATGACCATTTATTCATTGTGTAGAAACACCAGACCTACAAATGCAGTATGCGTGGGCGTTATTTAGCAATCGTAACCAATGCCAAATCAAACATCCAAATAATCTTAGTACAAAATATAGTGACAGTGTATCAACCAATCAACCAATTCAATGCTGAGCTTATACTTGGACCGTCGGAACCATCAACCACCGACCTACCATGTTGTGGCCACCACTCATACTCACTCATTAACATGGGGCGAGGCTGCAACTTCCTCAAAATACAATGATGGGTTATCAACCATAAGAGGGAGACCATGTCATTTTGAACTGTCTAGTTATCGATGCAAGGTTTCCATTTCTAATAACACAGGCAATGACTAGATACCAAAATCCACACAATTTTCACATAACCAAGTGGGCGGGTTTGCATTTAAATCAATCAAGAATACGTCTCAACCTACGATAACCCATAGTAAACATGACAAGCCCGAAAATATTCTCTATAATACCCTTAGACTGGAGGTGTTAAGGGTTTGCTTCCGAGCCAACACTAGAGTAAGCTCCCTTCAATGGTAAAACCTACGAGACTAACAACACATACATAGGGAACACCACAACCTACTTTGTGGACAAAGCGATGAAGACCTGTGACAGGGGAGGCCATAACAAAGGAATAAGATTATTCCTCATCCTGGTAATGATACCTAACACACGCAAGGTATAACCCTCGTGATTCCTCAGTAAAAAAACCATGACGCTGAGGTGAAGACATGACCAAGAAGGAACAACATATTTCACTACATGACTCTTGGTGGCGAAAACAACCCAATGCCCAAATGTAAAATGCGTGGTGACCCAAATTATTCAATCATTAAACCCCATAAAACCCACAGGCTGGATACAACAATACGAAAGCATGAAGATAACCCACCAAGACCAACAAGGATCCTCCAACTAAACCAACAAGGATAACAAAGATCTCTTGTGACTGCTAACACCCAAGATAACCAGTAATACTATGACTTCAACATCATTGCAGAGAGAATCATCAACGTGTCATTTCACAATCACATTTTTACATAGTTACAACACTTAAGGAAAGCACAAACCAATACACCTGATCCAACATCCATTTCATAACTAGAGAAGACTCATGAAGGGAAAAAAAAAGAACATACCTGTAATCGAACGTCTTAAAATGCAAGTTGGCCGGGCGGTTCATCCCTGTTGAGAAATCGGAGCATAACCACACCAACAATGTTTGAACAATAACCTTACTCGGGTGGCGTCCAACGACATGAGTAAAGGCGATGTGCAGTAAATGCACATAACCTCCACACTACAAGTTCATTCAATTCTTAGTATATGCCAGCTACTAATCAACAAATCATCCACTTTGAACCATGCATCGAGACCAACAACTTTTAATTTCCAAGAGAAGACCCACATCACATATTACATTTCCACTATACAGAAAAGCATGTCAACCATGTTCTGTAAAACTTCAATAAATCGCATGGCTATCATGTGTTATATAGGGTTTTCCACAATCTTTTAAATGCATATAGTATAGGATATTAGCATAGGGTAGTTTCCCCTTTTAATTGCTTAACCTCCTTTCAAATTCCTTTCAATTGTTTGTATGTAGTATAATAAAATTGCAGAGTTAGATCCCCTTTTACTTTGCATTTGTTATAGTAATTCTACCTTTTTTTTCAAACTGTCTTTTATGTGTTTTCACTAACATGTTTTTTGTGCAGGTGTGATAAGAACAGGTGGCAATGATATCAATGAATAACATAGGTCGTAATAACATAAGGAATCAACATTTCATAAGCTCAAACCATAGCCAATAACAAAAGATCTCATCAACCATGTAAGCCATGGCGCACACCACCATAACATAAAAAAAATGAACAGATCCGATCTTCAATAGTTCAAGGGGGTCCCACCTACTAGTATTATTTAGCTTTTATAATAATAGGCTTTAGCAACACTTTGCGAGAAAAACTTCGTTGACAATTTTAATCGTCAACAAACTGGCGACTCCACAGGAAAATTTGTTTCCAACAGATTTAGAACTTAGAACTCATGGTTTCGTAGACCAAGAGCAATAATTTTAGAAGACGTAGCCAAGACAGTTATGCAACAGGGGGAATTGAGCGGATTTAATGGAAAAATGACCGGGAATTTGGGAATAACTTATGGAAAATGTTAAGTATGAGGGGGTTTATCCCTGTATGCATAATCATTCAACCAGAAGCGGCTCTTATCTCAAGAAGAAAAATTGATGGACTTGATCTTTTATTTCTCAAACGGAGGAAGAAATGGAGAGAAGAAGCGGGAGATAACCAAACTCTTTATAAGATAGCAGTGAAAGCAAATAACAAATTCAAGTGTGTCCTCAGGGGGAAATCGTAACAGCTGTGTAAGCTCGTTTGTCATTGTCCAACAATATCTCGCAGGAGTGTCATTGTGGCATAATTGATCCAACATCTTATTATCAATTAAAAAAAATGACAAAATGCAAAATCTAACACAATAAAATTGCAGAAAACTAAAATAGCAGAAATAAAGTGACAAAAAAGTAGAAGCGGTAGGAAAATATTAAAAACATAAAGAAGAAATCAAACTACTAATAACTAAATTTTTTATTATTATTTATGTACAAAGGGAGGGGAAATTTTTTCTTGGAGTCAGGTAGGATTGTATTTTGCATAGAAAAATGCATAATCTATTTTAGATGTATGATTCATAAATTGAAAGACGATGCATAAAGCATATTGATCATGTTTCCAACCACCAAGTGCATGTAGCAAGGGTAGTGAGCCTATCAACACCCAAGAAAAGTGATTACCATATTGCAGGATGTGCCAACCAACAAGACATGATTTTGGCTTGATATTGAAAACATGCGCATGATCCATAACATTAGAATGATGGTTAGAAGTTTTGATGAAGAGGGTGGAGTTAATGGGCTCTTTAAGCATTATAAGGTCATCATTTACGATCTCTTGATCAGGAAAAGAAATACCATGCAATGAGGGAGAAAATAAAGGATTCAAATGCATAGGAGTTCTTTCAAATTTATCATCATCAAAAGAAATCATGCATGCAAGGGAGACATGACTATCGTCATTGATTTCCTCAACCTGTCTGAACTGAAAAAATGGGTTTGTGAAGGGATTTTGCAATGTAAAATATTGATTATTCTCATGGAGGTTTTCAAAAGAAGAGCCAACATAAGAACCTATATGGCCGCTTGAATCCCCTCTTTAATATTTTTCAGAATAGTCATGAGAAATATGAGGGATAGTGCTATTCAAATTAAGGGAATCTTCCCTGCCAGATTCATCCATTAAGAGTACTTCATTAGAAACAGGTTGATCTTGAGTGGGATATGATTCAAAAAGGTCATCATCAAAGGGAAAGGCATCAAATAAAGCATTTTCAAAAGTAGGATTAGTAGGCATAACAGGACAATGATCCTTACAATCCCCTTGAATATAGCATTACAAGATGCATGATTATTCTCCTGCAGCCCTGTCATGAAGAGAGAGGGATTTGTGTGATATTCATTTTTAGCTTTTAAGAAAAACCAACAGGTCAATTGTTCGTGAGGACCATAGAAGAAGTCACATCGAGGAGGGTCAAGGATTCTTTCAGGTAGAAACTCAAAGTGATGAAAGATAGGCGGAGGAGGAAAATCGATAAGAAACTTTACAAAAAATGATTCTCCAGTGAAAATTTGACTAGATACTATACGTCTAGACTAGTCTCATGATTTACTATGAAGGGAAAGTGGAAAAATACTGTAGAAGTATGTATATCATAAACTCCAATAGATTGATAGAAGCTAAGGAAATCATCAATATGGTTCTGAGAATATTCCCATAAGTTACTCTCGAAAATAGGACAACTAATCGTTGACAATGAGATCGAACTAGATTTATGCATGATCATGCAAGATAGGACCCGATAAGGTCGTGAGAATAATAAAAGCACAAAAATAATAGATACAAAAATAAAAAATACAAGAAACCAGGGAAATAAAGATAATGAGTGTTTTATTTATTTATTTATATTTCCCCAGCATGGTCACCAAATAAATGTTGAGGAAAATATATGAATTGATCTTACTCAATCATTTTCAAACTTTACTTGGCTAAAGAAAATTAGACGAGAATATCACCCCCCAAAAAATTAACATCCTAACTCACAAGTATTAATTACGAGTGCTTAGGCTAGTCTTTTATCAACAAAAAGCTTGCTGGAAATTTACCTTTTACATAATTTTCTGAATATAATAGTTGCTGAAATAAATGTAAGAATAGAAGTAAAGACACCAAGATGATAATCAAGACAATTGAGACATAAAGCAATCCTTTATTTCATTCCAATTCACCAAAGAGTGATTTTCTTTACAAAATCTCATACATAAATCTTGGACCAAAGTCAAACTTAGACATCCCTGATGGAACATACAAAAGGACCTCTGATAGAAAACCAAAACTGAACTCTAAAAGTTGGATCAACTTTCCACATATTGCTTCCCACTCGACTCTACACAATAGCCTTTATCAGTCATGAAAATTAATTCATAAACATACAAGTCTACACAGACTATCAAAGATAGATCAACACCTCTGAAAAACAAGTGTCTGAATGATTTGATTCAACCCTAAATATTGTTGTCTACAATGAGACCCTGCTATCACAAAACAAAATTAGGCTATGATGCATATATGAATGAATGAATATTGAACTATCTCAACATAAATGCAAAGAGAAAACCTTAGCATGCTTCTGCTTCTATCCTCCCCTTGTTCCTCCCTTTCCTTTCGCTTTTAACAAATTAGAATTGGTTGAAGTAGTTGAACCAACTCTTTAGTTAAGTTAATTAAAAGACTTAACTAACTTTAGTTAAGGGAAAGAGTAATAGTTATAATAAGGGTCATGAATAAATAATAACTAGTAGGTGGGATCCCTTGTGACTCCATTTAGTTCATAATGATCATAACAATTAGTTAAGTAAAACACGCCTACTTGTATCTCCCATCAACATATTCACTTTTGGCAAATTTAGATCATGACATTTGAATTATTTTCAAAGAAAACATTACTCATATATCCACAATAAAACATATTGTCCGCACATTCTTGAAATCAACTGTCACCAATAATGAATAAAATAAAACTCAAAGCCATATTTTCCAGTTGTGAGGCCATATTTCCTTTGCTGATGCTATCACCTTTTAGTCCTTCTCTTCGACATAAGCGTAATAAGCCTTTGTCCTTATCCTTTTACTTGAATAGCTCATCCCTGCATTCGTGATTGATTAGAAAATGATATTTTAATTAACCATGCATGACAACTCTTTTAAAATATGAAATGGATTTTGGCTCAACAATATATCAGATTCATGCAATCCAATCCATACAAATTGTTTTACTCTTTATCAATGAGCAGGGGATGAAAAAGGTTTTGGGACAGTGAGAGGTTTGTATTGAGAGAAGCATGATACAATGAAGGGAAAAATAACATGGTTACTGCTCAATGACAACACCAATCAACTGTAAATAAAACCAATAAAACATGATTGTAACCCACACAAGACATTGCCACTTTCAACTGCTTTGACACCAAAATCCTCTTGACTGTAATCAATCTCAGAACATGGCGTGAAAAAATGAAAATGGGAAGGTGATGGGAGTTGTAATTAGTGGAAAATGAAATAATGGAAGGGAAGAAGAACGATTACTGTTCATGAAATTAATTAAGTGATCCATAAATCATTCTGCGAAAATAGATGCACAAACCAACAATCATCGTGACCAAATGACAACTACTGTGCATTTAACTAGTTCACTGTTCATAATCAAATATCCAACACAGTTCCATCACATGACAGTCTGCGTTCCACATGATTTGTAAAGGAGTTCTGTTCCTTTCATTTATATACCTTTCATCTTATAACAATTTTCAAACAATAGACATTCGCACTCTGTCTACCATCAAAATCAATCACCGCCCATACATTTACTTCAATCAATCAAATATACTCAAAGTCATGTTCTCAAAATTAACAATGAAGTCACATTATCACTGCAATTAGGTCTGTCATTTGAATGCAAATATATTTTTTAAATATATGTTGGCCCTTGACCAAGATTTGGGAGATTTTTGGTCATGTTGA